>JADLZK010009450.1:0-36571 GCA_015847255.1 Hyparrhenia diplandra | reverse complement strand
CGATGAGGGCGGGGGACTGGAGCCAGCGGTTGTAGGACTCGCCGTCGTCGTACGGACAGCTGAGTTTGAGGCGGCGGCCGGGGCCAGGGTGGGCCGCGAGGATTCCGGAGACGAGGCGCTTGTAGTCGTCGTAGCAGTTTGGGGGGACGCAGATCGAGGTTGAGCGGGGAGGAGCGCCAAATGTGGCGCCACCGGGTGGAGAGGATCTGGACGCGGACGGCGTCGGCGGTGGGGAGGCGGGTGACGATGTCTCCGAGGACGCCGTCCGGGAGGACGCTGATCCGGTCCTCGCCGGCGCCGCCGTCGTCCATGGCTTCCACCGAGGACTTGGGGAATTGTTGCCGGCAAAGGCCCAAGGGCCAACTAGGTTTCTACACTGGCCGTCCCACTTGTTAGTTTATACTCCCTCCGATTCTACTTTAGTTTTCGTCGAGTTTAACCCCTGTCTTATTAAAAAAAAAAAAATTATGTAAAATAGTCTAATTTAAGTCTTTTTTAAAGAGCTTTTTGTTAATATAAAGCATGCCACAAAAGAAGTGATATTTTTTTTTACAAAATTTTGAATAAAACGTGTGGTTAAAGTTAGAGTTGAAAAAAAGTCAAAAAAAAATAATTTAGAACGGTTTAGTAACAAAGATTTCTTGTGACAGATTCTGCACTTGGGACTGGTAGTTAAGGTTCAGCGGACCCATATACCAATCTAATCTAAACATGAAAAATTGTTAAATTTTAGAACGCTATAGGGGTACAAGTTATTTTTAATGAAAATAGGAGCACAAGTTTATTCATCAAACGACATATAGGCCACTAAATTTGGCACGGTGCTTCGGTCTTTCAGCACGGTGTGTTGGGTATATTTAATTTAGGATTGGCATAATTAAATCACATAAATTCTATGCTTCAAAAAAGACATATAAATTCTAAAGACTCATATTGCCAATGCTTGATGCAATAAAGCCTTAATCTTGTACTCCCTCCATTCCAAATTATAAGTCACTTTGACTTTCTAGGTTTAAACCACTTTGACTTTCTATTTGACTTTCTAGGTTTAAACCATTTAAACCTAGAAAGTCAAAGTGACTTATAATTTGGAATGGAGAAAGTATGATATTTTGACTACCGTTGACTCAATTTATAAATATAACCTAAGTGTGCAACAAGGAGGACCCGGACTCTAGTCCCTCCCTCCCCCAGGGCGACTCGGGCGCTCCCGCTCGCCCCGCTAGCCTCCTCCCCGACACCTCACCTCTGGCCGCCGTCGCCCCCTTTCCTCGCGGCCGGCCCTTCAAAGGGGGTGGGCGTCGCGGCCCTTCTCCCCCTTCCTCCTCCCCTCCTCCAACCCTAAAGTTCACCTGGGTCTCGGCCGAGGCTGTTGGGCGGCGGGGCCGGGGAGGCGGATCTAGATCTTCCACCCCCAAATCCTCGCCCCTTAGCGAAAGTGGCTCCTAGCGGCGCTGGTGGCTCTGGCGGCCGGTGGCGCGGCCGGTTCCTACACGTCGTCCACGCCGTCTCCGTCGACAATTACGGCGCCTACGGTCGGCAATCCTCCTCGATGGGCCGCCCCGATGCGGTTTGGAGTGCTAGGGCAGCGGCGACTGCCCTATGCGTGGGCGGGCCTGTTGGCCTATGGATACTCGGGGGTCCGCGTGCGGCCTTCCCCCCTCCAGGCCATCTTGTGGGGCCCCAATAAGGTCCTAGATGGCTAGAGGAGGGTGAATAGCCTATAAAAATTTTCTACAAGCTCAATTAACAAATCGGTTAGTATAACAAAAGGCGTAAATGCGGTTTGCACTAGCTCTATTGTCTTGCAAGCTCTAGTGACAATTCTAACAATATGCTATGATCTCTATATCAATCAAGGGCTATGTCACTACTCTATCTAGAGAGCAATCCTAATATGATCCTTACACTAGCAAGAACAACTACACAAAGCAAGGCTAGCTCTCTACACAATATAAACTAGGAATGTAAATGCAAGAGCAAGAGCGATATACCAACTAGTAGAGGCAATGTACCAATCACCAGGAAGAAGATTGACAACCAATCAACACAATATGATGAGCCAATCACCAAGACAATGAACACGTCGATGTGTTGACCCGGAGTTCACTTGTACACCGACAAGTTAGTCTCCCACAGTGCCGACCAACACAAGGATGGTGTTTGAGCTAGGCGGTGCACTTGCTAGCCTCAACACACCACTCACAAGTGAGGTACCCAAAACACGAGCAATGTATTCCTTGCACTTTGTCTTCCCGACGAGGAGTGTGTGATCCTCTCACAAATTTCGCCCGGAGGTGGCCAAGAACAATCACCAACTCTTGCCAACGCCTCCACCAAATCACCAAGCCGGCTAGGAGCGATGTCTCCAAGAGAAACAAGAAACCAACCGGCTCACAACGATCCCCAAGTGCCTCTAGATGCAAGAACTCGATGCAAATGCACTTGGATCACCTCTTCTCTCAAGAATGAAGCTCACAAGCAAGAATGAGAGAGAGGGAGTGTTGTTGCTCAGCTCTAGGGTGTTAGGAATGATTCAAATGACCAAGAGAGAGAGCAATGGCCGGCCAAAGGGGTATAAATAGGCCACACCACGAAATGTGGCCGTTGGGAAGAAAGCCACGCTTTCTGCAGCCTGACCGGACGCACTGACCGGACTCACCAACGAAGTCGGTCGGTGGGTCCGGTCTCAACCGACAGCCCCCAAAAGCGATTGCCGACCCCGGCCTCCGTGCGTCGGAGTCCACGCGTCCGATCGACGCGTCCGGTCGGCACCGGATGCTCCGTCGGTGGTCCGACGCCCGTCGACCACCGAGCCAAAAACATGCTCTCTACCGGACTCACACACACCGTGCGTCGGTCGAATCTCATGCGTTCGGTCGAGGTCCGGTCACCGCGTCCGATTAAGCCTCGAGCTGCGAAATTCCGTCGTTGTGTTGCCGTTTCTTCGCCTTTGCTCCAAACCGACTTCCGTCACTTGATTCTTGTTGCCGACACGTCGAAGAACACCCCCGACACCATGTGTTAGCATTTTGAAAACATTTTCGTCAAGTGCGGAGTTAGCTCTTTAGGTTAGAATGCATGCATATGAATTTTGAACCTAAAGGCACATGAGGACCGATATGTACGATAAGTTTCCCCTCTTAATAGTATGGCTTATCGATCCTATAATCACTCACACCTTCTATGGTGTCTTGAGTGTGAAATCAAAAGCCCTATGGTTATACCTTTGCCTTGGGGTCAATTGATCTCCAAAACTCCATCGAGTTGCATGCTTGATCATCTTTTGGATCACCTCGATCCTTCCTCCATGATCACCATGCACCAACTCCCAAGCACGACCAATCTCCAATCTAGTTCAACACTTAGCATCGAGAGATTAGTCCTTAGGTGTCACTAATTATCCAAAACCGAACTAGAGATCTTCAATCTCCCCCTTTTTATTAATTGGTGACAACCCGCATAAAGGTTTTATGATTAATGTTTTTGAACATATCATGGTTGTCAAGCATTTTGCTTACAATCATAGGATTGGACAATCATCATAGTTCGGTTTTGATAGCATGAGCTCCCCCCTACATGTATGCCACGAGTTTGGAACAAAGCATTGCATACATGTATGGATATTGAAATTGAGGGTGAGCTATGTTACCAAAATGATGCTTAAGGTGAAAGAAATGGACCTTTGAAGCGTGATACCAATCGGAGTTGTGCCATTTTCACCATACAAGCATCAAGGGTAACTAGATTTTTATCAAAACTCAAAGTACCACGTGAGATCACATTATAAGCAAGGTACTTGAATTAAGAGCGGAATTTAGAAAATCTAGCTAGCTCCTATGCATGCTAGTCATTCAACCACTTGTAAAGCAACTTGTGAATCATGAAACTAGCATACACCACACAAGCATGTATATATGAAATTTAAATACATGTGCAATGAGCAAGTCATATGTTAGTGCACAAACAAATGCAACAATTTGTCTATGAGCTTGCTCCCCTACTTGTGTGAACCACTTGTGTTAACTTCATGACCTTCATGAAAGATTTTCAAAAACATGTGGGGTTTTTAAATTTTTCAAAACCTTTCATGCACTAATCTCTCCCCCTTTGTCGACAATTTCCACAAAAGGTATGACCATGTTGTGTTATGAAAGAGAGAATATTGCTCAAATTTGGTCAAATTTGGATCACTTGTCGACCATATATTTCGGTTTGAACCAAAGACAAGCTTCTTCACACCTCATGACAAGGGTTATCTTGCCTATGTTGAAGTATATGTGTGAAAAAAGATAGCCAAATTCAACACTTGAGATTACAAGCCCATAAATATGTCATATGTCATCACTAGATCAAACAAGCATAAATAGCAATAGTGATGTGGGGTGCATTCAACTCATATTGGAGAAGTCAAGGATGTTCAACTCATTTCTTACCTTGCAAAACCTCTTCTCATCTAGTGGCTTTGTAAAGATGTCGGCTAGTTGATCTTCGATTGCCAATAGGATGAATATAATAGCAATGTCACCCTTTTGTTGATGGTCTCTTATGAAGTGATGCCTTATGTCAATGTGCTTGGTTCTTGTATGTTGGACCGGGTATTGTGTCATCTTGCAAGCACTCTCATTGTCACAATACAAAGGCACATGATGAAAATCAAAACCATAATCCTTCAAAGTTGATCTCATCCATAGCAATTGTGCACAACAACTACCGGCACTAATGTATTCGGCCTCGGCGGTTGAAAGTGTCACACCGGTTTGCTTCTTTGATGACCATGATACTAGAGATCTTCCAAGGAATTGACAAGTGTCACTTGTGCTTCTTCTATCAACCTTACATCCCCCATAGTCGGAGTCCGAATATCCAATAAGCTCAAAGTTTGACCCCTTGGGATACCATAGCCCAACATTTTGTGTATGCTTACAATATCCTTTTAGATGCGGTGAGATGACTCTCTCTAGGTGAGGATTGAAACCTTGCACACTTGCCAACACTAAACATCACATCGGGCCTAGAGGCGGTCACATAGAGTAAGCTTCCAATCAATGACCTATAGTACCTTTGATCAACCATATTGCCATTCTCATCATTGTCCAATGATCCATTAGTACCCATTGGTGTATTTATGCCCTTTGCATCTTGCATGCCAAACTTCTTGATCATGTCCCTAATGTATTTCCCTTTACTAATGAAGGTGCCATTCTTCATTTGTTTGATTTGAAGACCAAGAAAATATGTGAGCTCTCCAAGCATAGACATTTCAAACTCTTTTGCCATCATCTTAGCAAACTCTTCACAATATTCTTGATTTTTTGATCCAAAGATGATATCATCAACATATATTTGCATGACAAACAAATCATTTCCTATCTTCTTAGTGAAAAGAGTAGTGTCAACTTTGCCCATCTTGAAGCCTTTCTTGAGTAAGAAGTCTCTCAACCTCTCATACCATGCTCTAGGTGCTTGCTTCAACCCATACAATGCCTTGTTCAACTTGTACACATGGTTGGGATGATGATAGTCTTCAAAACCGGGTGGTTACTCAACATACACTAGCTCATTGATGAATCCATTGAGAAAAGCACTTTTGACATCCATTTGATAGAGCTTGATGTTGTGTGCACATGCATAAGCTAATAGAATTCTAATTGCCTCTAATCTTGCAACCGGAGCATAAGTCTCCCCAAAGTCAAGACCCTCAACTTGAGTGTAACCTTGTGCAACTAGTCTTGCTTTGTTTCTCACAACAATGCCATCTTCATCTTGCTTGTTCTTGAAAACCCATTTGGTTCCAATGACATTGTAGTCCTTCGGTCTCTACCAATTCCCAAACTTTGTTTCTATCAAAGTTATTGAGCTCCTCTTGCATTGCAATGACCCATTCCTCATTCTTCAAGGCATCATCCACCTTTTCGGGCTCTTCTTGTGACACAAAAGCAAAGTGTTCACAAAATGCCACTAGCCTTCCTCTAGTTTGCACTCCAGGTTGCAATGTCACCAACAATTTGATCAATTGGGTGATCTCTAGCTATGCTCGAGCTTTGGAGTATTGGAACTTGATTGCTTGAGCTTGGTTGATCATTAGGAGTTGCTTGAGATGATGTACTAGCTTGTTGTTGATCTTGGACTTGAGCACCACTAGCTTGAGTAATTTGCACTTCATCTTTGTCATCATCAACTTGAGTTGGCCTAATATCACCAATGTCCATACTCTTCATGGCATCTACCAATTGAGTTCCACTAACATCATTGAGGTTCTCATCTTCATCTTGGGATCCATTGGTTTCATCAAATTTAACATCATGGACTTCTTCCAATACACCACTTGAGTTGTTCCACACTCTATATGCTTTGCTTGTGGTGAAATAACCAAGTAGGAACCCCTCATCACACCTCTTGTCAAACTTGCCAAGTCTTGCACCCTTCTTCAATATGTAGCATTTGCATCCAAATACTCTAAAGTATGCAATGGTTGGCTTTCTTCCATTCAAAAGCTCATAAGGTGTCTTGTTCATCATGGGATGGCAATACAATCTATTGATGTAATGGCATGCGGTGTTGATTGCTTCAGCCCCTAAATGATTGACTCACATTGTACTCACTAAGCATTGACCTTGCCATTTCAATGAGAGTCCTATTCTTCCTTTCAACTAGGCCATTGGATTGTGGTGTGTACTTGGCCGAAAGTTGATGCATGATTCCATAATCTTCACATAGCTCATCAACTCTTGTGTTCTTGAACTCACTACCATTGTCACTTCTCACTTTCTTGACTATGATATCAAACTCATTGTGCACCCTCTTGAGAAATGTCTTGAAGATTGAGTAAACATCACTCTTGTCATTGAGAAAGAACACCCAAGTGAATCTTGTATAGTCATCCACAATCACAAATCCATACTTGTTGCCACCAATGCTTGTGTATGCGGTTGGGCCAAACAAATCAATATGAATCAAGTCAAATGCCTTCCAAGTGCTCATGAAGCTCTTCTTTGGATGTGTGTTGCCAACTTGCTTGCCGGCTTGACATGCACCACATAGCTTGTCCTTCTCAAAGTGCACATCCTTCAAACCTCTCACTAGATCATGCTTCACTAACTTGTTGAGTTGCTGCATGCCAACATGACCAAGTCTTCTATGCCATAGCCAACCCATGATAGATTGTGATATCAAGCATGTACTAATTTGTGACTCACTAGCATCAAAGTCCACAAGATAGAGGTTCTCAAATCTAAACCCCTTGAAGATCAAGCTTGAATCCTTTGAACTTATCACTTAAACTCCATCTTCACCAAAGATGCACACTTGTAACCAAGATCACAAATTTGTGCCACCGAAAGCAAATTGTACTTCAAGATATCAACTAGTGCCACATTTGATATGCTCATGTCATTGGTTATTGCAATCTTGCCTAAGCCTTGTATCTTGCCACTTTTGCTATCACCAAATGTAATAGGCTTACCATTCTCTTGAGTTGAATCAATAGAGGTGAACTTCCTTGCATCACCGGTCATGTGTTGAGTGCACCCACTAGTATCCAATGCCTTCCCCCGGTCTTGTAATTCACCTACAATCAAATCAATAAGATTTAGGTACCCATGTGCCTTTGGGTCCTTGGAGGTTAGCAACCAAAGCCTTTGGTACCCAAATTGCCTTCTTCTTTGGGCCAACAATGGGTGTACCAATGAACTTTGCTTTGACACCCTTCTCACCCTTGGTAAGCAAATAACATGAATCAAAATGGATGGAATGCACTTTGTTTGATTTCTTGTTCATGTTCATTTTAGCACATTTTTGCTCTTTATGCCCCACTTGCTTGCATCTATTGCAATAGGACCCATTGCTCTTCACAAAGCTAGGCTTTGGAGTAGCAAAGGCCTTCTTGCCTTTCTTGGGGACATAGCCTAAGCCTTCCTTGTTAAGGGAAAACCTTTGGCTACCCAAGCACTTTAGTGCGGGCATCCCCACCATAAGCCTTCCTCAAGGAGTGGGTGAGCTCATCCACCTCTCTTTTGAGAGTCTCATTCTCAACCAACAATGATGAATCAAAAAATTACTTTATCACTACTAGTGGAGATAGAGTGAGTTGATGTGGATGTGGAAGGAATAGATGGTTCTTCAATATCAACCAAGAATGGTTCATCTATGATGTCACATGTTGAACCAACATCCTTCTTGATGATTGAGCAAGCTCTATCATTCTTCTCTAAGAGCTAGGCATGGGCTTTTTGAAGCCTTGTATGAGCTAGCTCTAATTCCCCATGGTCTTCCTTTAGACCCTCATGGGTAGCCTGTAGCTCACTAAAGTTTTGCTCAAGAGTTTTTATACTCTTTTGCAAAGCTCTACATTCCTTGTCCTTAGTCTTAAGCATGATATGAGTTTGTTTAAGCATCTCTAGAAGGTCATCTTTAGTGGGTTCATATTCATCATCATCATCACTATCATCATATTTTACTTCATTATCACTTAGTTCTTCATGCTCATGCAATGATACCTTAGTGGCCTTAGCCATGAAGCATGATGGTGATGAACCCAAGAGAGATGGCTTCTTGTGTTGGCCAATTGCACTCATTGCCTTGGCCTTGTCTTCCTCTTCATCGGAGGAGCCATCACTATCCCAAGAACAAACAAAAGCACCATCATTTGTCTTCTTGAATGTCATGGTCTTGCTCTTCTTGTTTGTCTTGCCACCCTTGTATGCCTTCATCTTCTCCTTCTCTTTCTTGATTGGGCATTCGGCTATGACATGATAAGGGCTATCACATTCAAAGCACTTTCTTGGCTCTTCATTGCTCTTGGATGAATCATTTCTTCTCCTTGAGCCTTGCCCCATCTTCTTGTTCTTCAAGACCTTGCTAAATTTCCTCACAAACATAGCAAACTCTTGATCAATCTCATCAAGATCAATTTCCTCATCAACTTCTTCTTGAGCCTTGGACTTGCCCTTAGCCTTGGATGAGGTGGTGGCGGCCTTGAATGCCACAACCTTTTTGTTCTTGTCATCTTCCTTCTCTTCTTCATCTTCCATCCCATCAACTTGCTCGGTTAGCACTTCACCAAGCAAGTCACTAGGTGTCATAGTGTCTAATGCTCCTCTAAAGAGAATCTTCCTCAACATCATGAATCTTTTGGGCAAGCACATTAAGAATTTGTGCCCAAAGTCTCTATCCAATGTCTTCACACCCAATGCCTTGAGATCATTGACAATCACTTGGAGCCTATGGAATGTCTCCGGTATGCTCTCATCCTTCTTCATCTTGAAGTTCTCAAACTCACTCTTGAGCACATATAATTTGGCACTTTTCACAACCTTTGTGCCCTCATAAGTCCCACAAAGCTTCTCCCAAACTTCATTAGCCTTCTCAAGGTCCTTGATACCCTCAAACACCTTGACATCCATGCTATTGTATAATGTGTTCAATGCCACGATGTTGCATTGCTTGTTAGCCTTGTCGGTGGGAGTGAGATTGGTAGGATCAAGGATGACATAATCCTTCTCGGTCACATCCCATACTTGGTCATTGATTGATCCCAAGTATATCCTCATGGTTCTCTTCCAATAGTCAAAATTCTTGACCCCATCAAAGAACATGGTTGAACAAAACATGAGCCATACTATCACACCAAGGTTGTTAATCCTTCAAATACGATGACCACGGCTCCGATACCACTTGTAAGATCCTAGATGGCGGGGGGGGGTGAATTGCCTATAAAATTTTTCTACAAGCTCAATTAACAAACCAGTTAGTATAACAAAAGGCGTAAACGCGGTTTGCACTAGCTCTATTGTCTTGCAAGCCTCTAGTGACAATTCTAACAATATGCTATGATCTCTATATCAATCAATGGCTATGTCACTAATCTATCTAGGGAGCAATCCTAATATGATCCTTACGCTAGCAAGAACAACTACACAAAGCAAGGCTAGCTCTCTACACAATATAAACTAGGAATGTAAATGCAAGAGTAAGAGCGATATACCAACTAGTAGAGGCAATGTACCAATCACCGGGAAGAAGATTGACAACCAATCAACACAATATGATGAGCCAATCACCAAGACAATGAACACGTCGATATGTTGACCGGAGTTCACTTGTACACCGACAAGTTAGTCTCCTTGTGCCCAACACAAGGATGGTGTTTGAGCTAGGCGGTGCACTTGCTAGCCTCAACACACCACTCACAAGTGAGGTACCCAAGACACGAGCAATGTATTCCTTGCACTTTGTCTTCCCGACTAGGAGTGTGTGATCCTCTCACAAATTTCGCCCGGGAGGTGGCCAAGAACAATCACCAACTCTTGCCAACGCCTCCACCAAATCACCAAGCCGGCTAGGAGCGGTGTCTCCAAGAGAAACAAGAAACCAACCGGCTCTACAACGATCCCCAAGTGCCTCTAGATGCAAGAACTTCGATGCAAATGCACTTGGATCACCTCTTCTCTCAAGAATGAAGCTCACAAGCAAGAATGAGAGAGGGGAGTGTTGTTGCTCATCTCTAGGGTGTTAGGAATGATTCAAATGACCAAGAGAGAGAGCAATGTGGCCGGCCAAAGGGGTATAAATAGGCCACACCACAAAATGTGGCCGTTGGGAAGAAAGCCACACTTTTCGCATCCCGGCCGGGCGCGCCGGCCGGACTCACCGAGTCCGGTCGGTGGGTCCGGTCACAACCGACGACCCCAAAACGGTGCCCGACCCCGACCTCCGTGCGTCCGGTCGGCGTCCGATCAACGCGTCCGGTCACCACGGATGCTTCCGGCCGGTGGGTCCGGCCGCCCGTCGACCACCGAGCCAAAAAGATGCTCTCTGCCGGACTCACACACCCGGTCGCGTCCGGTCGAATCTCATCGCGTCCGATCGCGGGTCCGGTCACCGCGCCGGCCGCCTCGAGCTACGAAATTCCGTCGTTGTGTTGCCGTTTCTTCGCCTTTGCTCCAAAGCTGACTTCCGTCACTTGATTCTTGTTGCCGACACGTCGAAGAACACCCCGACACCATGTGTTAGCATTTTGAAAACATTTTCGTCAAGTGCGGAGTTAGCTCTTTTAGGTTAGAATGCATGCATATGAATTTTGAACCTAAAGGCACATGAGGACCGATATGTACGATAAGTTTCCCCTCTTAATAGTACGGCTTATCGATCCTATAATCACTCACACCCTCTATGGTGTCTTGAGTGTGAAATCAAAAGCCCTATGGTTATACCTTTGCCTTGGGGTCAATTGATCTCCGAAACTCCACCGAGTTGCATGCTTGATCATCTTTTGGATCACCTCGATCCTTCCTCTATGATCACCTTGCACCAACTCCCAAGACACGACCAATCTCCAATCTAGTTCAACACTTATCATCGAGAGACTAGTCCTTAGGTGTCACTAATTATCCAAAACCAAACTAGAGATCTTCAGCCCCTCCGACAAGCCTCCCGAATTAGCCTTAGGGGCTAGCGGTGGCCAGAGTGTCTTGTGTGGTGCATCGTCGTCGTCGTGGTGGCGTGGCCGGTGGCGAGTCCCTACGTCGTGCTTCTCGTGCCATGGTGGTGTGATTTGTGGCAGGCAGGTGGCATGCGAGCTTTGTCATGGTGGTTCGGTGGTGGTGCCGCCACTCCTTCCACCACACTCTCTTCATCATGCTCGGCCGCCAACCTCGCGGCCCCTCCGACGACGAACAAGGGTGAAAATCTCGCCCGAGTTACTTTAGCCCGGTGACAACGGTGGCACGCCGCGTCATCACCTTCTTGGAGGCGTCGTCCTCGGCCCGTCGTCGGAGCCCGTTGGCGTCCTTGGATGTTGGCATCCGTGGATGTCGATCCCTTCCCCGAAGGATTCGTTGATGCTCCTTGCTTGTCTCCTTCGGCCCGGGCTTGTTTCTTTGGGTGAGCCTGCGATGAGCCTTCTTGCAGTTCACATTTCTCATCACCTTGCTATGTCTAGTTGGTGTTAGTGGTAGCCATAGTCGTTCAGGTAGGTCCTGCTCGCCCGTGGTCCTGTGAAGCTGTGGCCTTGAGTGACTTGGAGGAGTGTATTCTTCGTTGTTTGGGTGGATGCTTTGCCACCGATGTATCTGCGCAGTAAGTCCTCCTCGCCGCGTGGTCCCGAGGGCAATGGCCTCGTGACTCGAAAGGAGCTTTCTGATTTTGTGGTCCTCCTGCCCGTGGTCCCGAGGGCTACGGCTGAATGACTCGGAGGAGCTTCGGATTCGGAGGATTTCCAATGGATGCTTTGCCACCGAGGTCGTCGTCTATTCGGCGGATGCTTTCTTTGCCGCCGGGGTGCTTGGACGTGTGCTTGTCGTGCGGAATTCTAGCGGATGGTTTGCCGTTGTTTCGTCTCACGTTGTTTCGTCTACGGCTCCTATCACTCTTGGCTACCTAGGTGTCGAGATATTATTTTGTATTAGGCTTAGTTGCGGGGCTGTTAGGTGGAGGGTCCCCCAACTCTTTGTTCTTTGCTTTTCGTTTCTGATGTCTTCATGGGTATTCCTTGGATTACTCATGAACCCTCTTGTACCATCTATGTGTAGGTCTATTGACCACTCTATTTCTTCTTAATAAAATGCAGGCTATATGCCTGCTCTACAAAAAAAAGTGTGCAACTGATACAAAGATCTTCCCTACAGTTTTGAGTCTGACCCTCACCTTGTCTCCCAGACAGCAAGGGGTGATCAAAGCCACCGCCACCTAGGGCCCTCTGAGGCTACATTTCTACCACCGCTATTGCTCGCTCTGAGAAGCTGGCAGCGGCAGCCCACACTGTGGCAACTTCCTCTCCCTCTCTGGCTTCCTTCGCTTCTCCCACCCCTAACCTCAACCTCCACCATGGACGTCGGTGCCCTCCAGTCGTCGGTGATGGTGGATTAGGCCATGTGGTCAGTAGATCTAGCCTCCTGTTGACAATTGCTACCTAGATCTGGCATGGGCTGTGCTCGCACCTTGTCGTCGTCGACCAGTGGTGCTCCCATAACATTCGTCTTTGAAGACGACGAACCTGACGGGCCCGATCCTTGTTGTGGCCAACGTTGTGATGAGGACATAACACCTATGGATACGCCCATAAAAGCTAAAGACAAACCGAGCTCGCTCCCGCATTTGCATAGTGAAATTTGGTACAATTCACTTGGTTCCACATGTACGTGTCACTATTTTATTGTAGGCACAAATGGGTCTCAAAGTGCAAGTCCACCAGAGTTACACTTTTGGTTCGTCGGCAGCATGATAGTACTCTATTGGGAAGGTCATAACTCATCCATCTGGAGTGCGATGGAGGTCAATGAGCACTTGATTGAAAGCTTATTTGATAGGCTTTCAAATAGATCTGTCCCACCTCAATTTCACGTCGGCAAGACCTTCAAATTATCAAGACATTCTGCTACTTCGCCCGGAGCTACAACGTCGTCATGGGCTTGTTATCCTTCATTGGGATCCCGGCCCAATTGGAAGGACGCCCCAAGGACATGGAGAACATCCTAGGGAAGCTTTTGGACGTCCTCCACCTTGGCCCCCACCTTAGGAGGCCAGCAAGGGCATCCAAGCCAAGTTAGAGGCCCACTCCACGTCGAGTTCGAATTCGAGTCCATCTCGGGCTGCTGGACCAGTCAATAGTAAAACGGATGCCCAGGTCGCATACGGACTCCGTTTTGGGCGATCCATACATGGATGGAAAGATAATCTGTCGGTGGCGCCGTCGCCGTCTTTTGGGCCGTTTGGGCCTTGTAACGTGTTAGGGTTGCTTAGTGACGTGAGTAGGGGTCCTTGGGCGCCCTTTGGCTTTAATTATAATCAGTAGCCGCCACCTATGTTAGGGTTTGGGTTTTGCTTAGATCATTACGTCCATTGACGTCGCCGTTCATCGGTTTGTGGAACCCCAACTTTTGTGAGCTTAATCATATATCCGCAATTGTCACTTTACTTGAGTTGCCTATTATCGAGTTCTTGCTTGTGTTCTTTGATTCGTAGCGAGGGATTAGCCTTCTTGGCGAGGTCAACTTTTTGTGACACGGTTGATAACGGGAGGAAACATGGTGCTAAGATTGCGGGGTTTGGGTCTTTGTGATCTGAAGCCGGATCGACATGTCTCTTCTGTCCAAATCGATAGTTATCTTGAACCTGACGGAAGATCGGGAATCACGTCCTCATTACGTTGGGGGGCATCGTCGCCGGCATCCATTGCCCTAGGAGGACGCCTCTTCACCAACCAATGAGTCGTTAATCGCATGCGCTTCACTTGCGCTTTGATGCTAGTTCCGTGGATATGAACTGTCATTGCATTTTTCGTGGTTGCCCTCACTAGTAGAGAAGCTCACATCGATGACAAAATGCTTTCGTCACGAAGATGCCAAATTCGTCATTAAAACCTTCGGTGACGAATTAGTGACGAATTTGAAATCGTCATAGAACAAGCGTCACATTTGATGCACCATGACGAATCATTTAAATTTCGTCATAGAAGTGTTTTTCCCATGACGAACAAACATTCGTCATGGAACAGCTCATCTTCTATGACTAAAACAAAACATCACTGATTTTGTCATGGAAGTAAGCGCCACGTGGCGCTACCTATGAAGTCCCACCCGCCCACTTACATCTAGCACTTTCGGGTCCAATTACATCTAGCAACTCTCTAATAATTAAGATTGTCCTCAAACACCAACATAGGTTTTTTGACACACTTTGTTCTCACCCATGCGTATCTAGGAAGAACTTTCCGGTCGGTCACCCATCCCCAAATTTCTATAAGCCAAGCACGCTTAACTTTAGAGTTCTTTGGATTGGGGCTTCCTGGAAAGAAGTTGGACCTTGTTGTAATGAGTATTCTATTAATCTTATTAAGCCGTAAGCCAGGATATCACATGCTCTCCCCCTTAGGAGACCTCGGTGGGACCACGGTGGGGGGCCCACCTGTGGTGGCCCACCAATTTTATTCTATGGGACCAAGGTCGACGTGAAATGTCAGGCGGTCGTAGGGCCACTATGGCGTGGGTCCAAGGTAGTGGGGCCCACCTGGTCTCCACCTATGCAATTAGTGAGATCGTGGTGGTAGGGCCTAGATTGACGTGGAAGGCACGTGGTCGTAGGACTGCGCCCAAGTATGGTGGCCCACCGATTCTATCTAGAGAACCAAGTTGGTGGGGCCCACAATGATGTCAGTGCCATGTGGTAGTGGGACCACTACATCGTCGGACCATGGTGGTGGGGTCCATGTCACCACCTGGACTTGTGATGCCACATTGTTATGTGGTTCTATCTGGTGGGACAATGGTGGTGGGGGCGGTGGTGGTGGGGCCCCTGTTGGCGTGGAACGCCACGTGGGGAGCGGAACCCGATCGTGTGTGGGACCACTATAGTTGGGTCCTCGTCGATGCTAGTGGGACCGTGGAGGTGGGCAAGCGTTGATCGGAATGCCGCGTGGGCTTACAATGTGGGACCGCTATGGTGGGGTCCACATCGCCATGTCAATAGTAGTGGGACCATGGTACCAACATGTGGCACCTGTGGTCGGACCCACACATGTGGGACCCATATTGGTGTTGAAGCATGGACATTATTGTTTTGTGACGTTGAGTATGTTGTTTTGTGACGAAAAGTTTACATTCATCATTAGTTCCCCACCTGGATAGAGGTGGAATGATTATCTATGACGAATAGGTTTATTATTTTGTGACGCTCTATTGGTTTTCGTCATTATTTTTAGCGGCTTGGCTCCATCACTCATGATCTGTGATGAAGTTACAAAATTCGTCACTGAAAACTACAGTTGGATGACGAAATCTCAAATCGTCACAACGAAATCGTCATAGAAGATCATATTTCTACTAGTGCCTATGACTTTGGATAGTGTCTGGGGTGAAAACCTTGCTTGGTTTCTCTGCCCTGCATGGCAAAGGACACAACATGCGCCATCTACCTAATCGAAGGTGTCAGCAAAAACTCTGCTCATTTGTGATAAGGCTTGGATTCAAAGGCCTGCTCGTGCGCTTCTTTCGGCAATGTTGGTGTCTGCGGATGCCATTATCCTTCCGGAAGGCATCGCTGGACCACTTCTACAAAGACATAGGTGGAGGCCTAGTTGACGATTGAAGTGTTCGGTGTCGACAACCTAGGAAGGCGATCGAAGGACGGTGTGAACGTGATGACCGGAGGGCCTCACACCTACTTGGCACACACCGCTTGGCATTGGAGGGTGACAGGTCTACTATTTGCAACCACGTGAAGTTGATGAGAAGGCCGGCATGGGGGCCAGCAGAGATTTATGCGTTCGAGGTCCGCAGATATGGCATCCGGTGTGGTGCGGCAGTCACTACTAACGAATTAATTTTCGATGACGGGCGTTTGATATTTTTGGAGGCGGGCACATCCGCCCGTCAGCAACACATGGTCACGGTTAATACATGGAGCACCGTGGCGGGCAAAAGTTCCCATCACGGTTAATCGGCCGAAAAAAAGAGAAACCGAGCCCATCCAAAGCCCGACGAGCCCATCTAGAGCCCATCCACGCGCCACCGCGGCCGCCGCTCATCATCGCCGTGGACCCGGCGCGCCGCCACAGCCCCGCTCCTATGCCGCCGCCGCCGCCGTGGTGGAGGTTGACCGCCGAATCCGCGTCATGGTGGACGAAGGCCGCCAGATCTTCGCCGCCGCGGCCGCTGCCGTCATCACCGTGGGCCGTGTCACCACAGCCCAGCGTCGGATGAAGCCGCTACCCGTGGTGGAGGTTAACGGCCGGATCCAGCCGCCCGAGCCACCAACGCTGCCCGTCCGAGCTGCCACCGGCCGAGCCGCCCGCACCTCGATCCGCACTACCCGACGCCGCCACCCACGGCGGATTCGCTGTGGCCGCGGCCGCCATCTCGCCATTCGGCGGATCTGCTCGTGGCCGCCGCGGCCGCCAACACGCCTGTCGGCGTGCCGCCACCAACATCCACGCCGCGGAGCCATGGGAGGGAGAGGCGGGGAGGGAAGAAGAGAGGAGGGGACGGAAGGGGAGGGGGTGGCAGGGATCGGGGCCGGTGGCCACTGGGCGTGGGAGAGAGGGCGGCGGTTCCGCGGAGGGCAAAGGGAGAGAGGGCGGCTGCTGGTGCTGGGTGAGGAAGAGAGAGTGGGAGTTGAACCCTAAACCCTAAGTGTAGTTATATATATGTGAGACAACTTTCGGCCCGGTTTGGGCTAAATGGGCCTCGCCCTTTTCCGTGGCGGGCGCTATTTTCCGTGGCGGTCGTATTAAGGTGCCCGCCATGGAAAATCAATTTTCCGTGGCGGGCACACATTTGCCTGTCACAGTAAATTAAAACTTAATCGTCATGGTTAATCGTGACATTAACCGTGGCGGCAAAACAAGTGTGCGCCACGATTAATATTTTGAGGTGTCTCGCAAAATCAATTCTTTAATTAATGATGAGTAGCATGCATATACGGCACGTCGGTGGCAACTGGTGTTGATATGGCAAGCCGGCAGCGAATCCTGCGCGGATACAAAGCGCCATGGTGGTAGTGGTCCGGGCTGAGGCCCAGGTGGAGCTGATTATTTATTGTTTTTTTTCCTGATTTTCAGAAGGGTGCCCTGTGTCTGCCCCAGTTACTAGGCAGTTGCAAGGGCAAGAAAAGTGTATTGTAGAGTGATGGTTGGACAAAAGGCAAATTGGAGCACAGGTCTTTCAGAGAAGATAGTAGTCTGAACTAGAAAATTACGTCTCTTAGGTAGGCTTTGGCATCTCCTACATAAAATGATCAAGGCATAAAAAGTCATATTTTTTAGGCTTCTTCATGTCACTTTTGTTTGGTTTTGGCTTCTTCATGTCAGCAGGCCGGGCTTCTTCCCTGAAAAACCAGATGTTGCCTATCTGGAAACCTGCCAGACCATAATTTAGAACAGAGGAATCATTGTTTATTCATGGATATTTATTGCTGAAAATTCCATATATAGAAGAAAGAGAACAATATGACGCTTTTTATGAAATTTTATACAATAATTGAGGAAAAATTCAATGGCTCATATCGACCGAGAGCGGCTGATCCAACGGCTACAAAGGCCGTAGGCAATGGGAGGCAAAGGCATGGAGGCAAAATTGCCTCCTGTTGTGTCTCTATGACGGTGGGCCATAGGAGCAAAATTGCCTTCTATTGCCTCCCGTCAATATGAGGATTGGAACTAGGTGGTAATTGCATTTTTGTGATTCTTCTTTTTTTATCAAGGACAAAATGGTAACATCATAATGTTAGAATGTATTATAGTTAGATGGATATTTCTTTTTTTACAAAAATAGAATCCTCTAGGGTTGCTAGGGTTCGCCATTTGTCTGAATCGCCGCCAGGATCGTCGCCGCAGTCTTGCCAGTCTGCCGAGCAAACTCATCATCACGAGCCACGCAAATTTGTCCTCTGTGTGATCAAAGTATGAGCATTAAAGCAGCAGTTCTCTGGACACGAAGGACATTTCCGTGGTCCTGATCTGAATCCGTTGAATTGTTCTGCTTTTCTTTGGATATGCAAATGCTTCAGCGCAGCAACTTATTGTCTCGATTTCGCCACCACCGATCGTCGGAGATTCAGGCCGGGCTAGCGCTAGGGAGGTGGTGGCCAGGTCCTCTTCTCGGGCGCAGCTGACGCCGCAACCGCGGCTTGGTCGCTCGGTATGCCTTCCCACCGCAGCTCACGGTGGCGGTGATGATCCCGTTCTTCCAGAAGCTGATGGGGATCACCGTGATCATGTTCAACGCCCTCATGCTGTTCCTGGCCATCGGGTTCAGCGACGACGCGTCGCTAATAGAGGCCATGCACACGCGTGTAATCTAACAACGACGTGTAATCTAACAACGACGTTACTATTTTTTTAGAGAAGGGGAGAGAGAGCAAAGACAATGTTACTCTTTCAATTGAAAATAGTAATTTATGGGAGGCAATTTCAAGTACTGTAGAAGACCTCTACATTTATATACTATATGGACAGACTGCCTATATATCTCAAGATTAATACTGAATCATCTAAATATAAAATGCGACGCGACATTGTTATTCAGCATCGATTAAACCAATCAAGTAGCGGGGTGTACTCTTCCAAGCTACATATAGCATCATTTTTCCTTCAGCAAGCCAGGGCTTCCTTCTCTGATTGAAACAATTGATCAAATGGGTCATTCCTTGAGGAGTCATGGACGTGCTCTGACAAGTCATTAATATCCTCGCCAAAAACATCTTGATCATCAGGATTATTTACAAAATGAAACTTAACATGTTGGGCAGCCATGTTCCTTGTTTGTAGTTTCCTTCGCTGATCTGCAATCCATTCCTTCGTCGTCCGAGTTTGACAATCGTAGTAGTCTCTAAAGATTCTGAACTTCATTAACTCTAGCAACCGGGCATTTCGAACAAAAGAATTTTGCAAACTTGACATGTGGTCTTTCGCCTTCGTATCTATATAATGCTACCATTTTTAGATGATGCTCAAGGCACTCGATAGGATTTCCTTTATCATAGCTTGCAGCACTTCTGAAATATTCTGGTGATGTCTGAGTCACGATAACATAACAAATGAAAGAATATTAATATATCGTTAGCTAAGAGAGAAATAAGCATTGGTGCAGCATATAAATTGTTAATGCCACTCATAGGATCCAGAAATTCTACTGCAGCTGCGAAGAGCATAGGGACACAAGATCGCGAGCATCAGGGAGATGGTTAAGTGGCCCTTGAGGCCAGGCAACAACTGTTGCCTTGCTTAATTAATTCAGAAAGAGTCGAGAGGTATTTATCCTCTCAAACTTACAAACAAATCAATTTGGGGAGGCATGCAACCTCGTTTAATTCGTGAGTAATCAACATGCGATTCCATTTGGGGAGGCAGCCCTAAATGTAATTTTTTTATCCTCCTCAATGCGGGTTTCCAAGCAATGTACAAACTCTCCTACAGTCCTACTTTATATATATAATAAAGATGCACAAAGCTTTTGCATATTCGAGAAAAAACTTACAACCAAATCAGTCACCACAAATCCTATAATTATGGAAATAGCAAAAATAACTATAGATGCCTGGGTCACTTGCCGCCACTATGGCCACAGGGCCAGGGCCAGCACTGATAAGTGGTTCTTGTCATAACAGCAACAAGCCCTTTTAATTTCCAGGCCGGGGACATGATGCTCAATCAGTTGTTTTTCATGTCGTCGTGTCAACTTTGTTCAAAGTCAAATATTTATATCTTTTACTATTGATTCAAAAAAAATTGTATAGATTAATGATATAATATTTATGTTTTTAGATTCACTGAGTAGTTCATATGTTGTCAAATTATAACGATTGTTTGAAATAGATGGTCAAATCAAAGATGGTAATCTCTTTCGGTTAGGACAAACTATTGCCACATGTAAAAAAACGCAGGGAGTATATAACTTCAACAGGGGTGCGGTTCCAAGAAGAATGTGGTTATGCCAAAAGCAACAGAAACTGCAAAGATTAATTTAGCAGCAAGTATGGAACACATAAAAAGTGTAGCTGAGAAGGGCTCACCGAGACGTATAGCTTCTCCAAGCATGGAAAACACCTCAAGTAGTTGATGACGACATACACGGAACCGACATCTTCCAAAGCCAAAATCTTGATGGTTCGCGTTGTCGTTGCCAACATGACGGTCTGCATCAGCGAACGCATCCCAATCGTGATTTCGCGGACGATCTCACACGGTAGACTCGTTGGGTGGTCGATTTAAAGACGGTGCCGCCAGCGCCAATCTCCAACCTATGGATGCTGGAGGACAGTGATCCCGTGACCCCGAGCCTCGGGAGCACCGAGCACTTGTAGCTGGAAAGATTCGGGGAGTAGGCTGCGCGGTGGCGGGGGAGCAGCTTCTCTAGGAGAGGAGCGCCCTCGATGATGACCCGCGATGTCGTCACAATGACCCCGTGCCGAAGGTTGTAGTAGTCTCAATCCGCGATTCACGATGGCACAGCTGGGTAATGGTGGGCGAGTTGATCCGGACAGTGGCGAGGCGGTGCAAAGATCGAGGACGAGGGTTTTGAGCACAGGGGCAGCCGGCGAGCATCCCCCGGAGCGTGCCTTCCGAGATGTCCACGCAGCGAGGGAGATGAGCCTCTAGGTGCGGGAACCGGAGCGCCGCCACGGCACCGGTGCCGGCAGCGGGAAGGCCTCGGAAGCCGATCTTTAGGAGGCGCGGCGTGGGAGAGAATCGAATACTGCCCCGCTCCGGTAGAGGTCTGATTCGAATCCAGTAGCAAGCGCCCCGGGTTGATCTCGAGCTCTCGAGGCGCTTGAGGGCAGGGTTCTGCAGCCAACGCTTCTACACCGGCCGTGGTCGTGCCAGCACTCGATTTTGAGGCGGCGTCCCGGGGCCGTGTGCGCCTCGAGGATGGAGGACACGAGCCACTTGTACTTGTACTCGTAGTAGGAGTAGTCATGGAAATCGAGATCGAGATTGAGCGGGAGGAGTGCCACATGTCGCGCCATCGGGTAGAGAGGACTCGACGCTGACGGCGTCGGCGGTGGGAAGACGGGTGACGATCTCGCCGAGGACGCTGTCCCCGAGGACGCCGATCAGGTCCTCGCTGCCATCCATGGCTTCCATTGAGACCTCGTCGCAGGGATTTCGGGATTGGTTTGCCGGCGGGCGGCAAAGGCCCATGGGCCAAACCGGTTTCGGCACCAGCGGATGTATTAGTATTGTAGTGGGTATATATATATAGGAGTTTAAGATGGTGTATCTAACCGATTTTGAGTTCAATTCTATCAAGGCAAAATTTGCCAAGTTAGAGTTGTAGCCCAAACAACCATGTCCGTCCCCGGCGTCTAGGGTTTCCAAAGACTCGGGGAAAAAGATTCTACCACGTCCGATGTCATCCATCCCCTCCTCCCCCTTCCCTTCGCAGTTTGATCCGGATTTTGATCCTTCCCTCACCTCAAGGGTTCAAATCTTGATCTTCCTCTGCCCCATAACCCAAAATCCACAAACCTCTCCCCGGTGATCGGAGCCAAAAAACTCAATCTGCTAGCCCTCTTAAGTTCTGGTCCCCGATGGAGTCCGTGGAGAAGATGCTAGGGAAAATGCGGCCTGCCGGAGGAGAGAGGCGGGTGAAGATCGGGCGGTGCGAAAGGCGGTCGGGAAGGTCGTGGCGAAAAAGTTGGTGCGCTCGAAACCCTAGAGCGCACGTTGGGCCAGTGTGGTGTCCGATCAAGGGCATCACCTGCAAAGATCTAGGTGAGAACCACTTCCCTGTTCTCATTCTTGCAAGAGTCGGGCAAGAGGAAGGCTTTGGAGGATGGCCCGTGGATGATTTCAAAAGACCTAGTGGTGGTAGCGGACTATGATGAAACAAAAACCATAGAGGAGATGAAGTTCAATCTAATCCCAATTTGGGTGAGGGTTTCTAATCTGCTTTTGGGATGATGAACAAGGATACCGAGGAGATTTTGGGTGAGAAAATTGGGTATGGCGATGTGATGTGGATGTGGGAGAGGATGGTATGGCGATCGGGAGGGTTCTATGGATCAAAGTCTTGCTGGACATTCGTAAGCCCCGATGCGTAGGATCATGGTGAAAGTTGGGGAGGATGAAAAGGAGAAGTGATGTTCTTTTGTGTACGTGGTGGCTTGCCGCGCCATGGACCTCTCCTTCTAGCGGCGGCACGGCGGGGGGGGAGCCGGCGCTGCCGGGTGGGTGGCGGCGAGGCGCCTCCGGCCTCATGGCGCCATGGGGCTGGGCGTGGTGATGCGCTCACCGTCCGGATGCTACAAAAGCATATCTGGATGTTGCATATGTTATTAACGGTAGACACATATTTTAAGCGCATGTTTCAAGTATTTCATCTTCATTTAGGAAAAAATACTACATTATGATCTTTTTATATGTATAAAGATCGAATTCATCAATAATGTGTGGAACTGTCCTTTGTTTGGTTTTCTTTTCACCAAATGTTAGCAGTTGCAATAAATTTATAAGAAATGTTGACTGATGTCTATTTAGAAGAACATGCTGAAGATATACCTTTTCCGTTGTCCAAAAAAATTAAGTAAAAAACTATGAAAAGAAGGTGTATGCAAAAAGTTACAAGTACAATTTCATCCTTTGGTCGACAACGTTCTTTATTTCACATTCATCTGTGATTGACAAGGATAAATGGCATGGCATGACACAAAGATAATACGCAACACAAGGTTACGTAAGTCCTCTGAAACTAACAGAAAAATGTAATCATATAACCAAACATAACATACGGGCCCAATTTTATCGGATAAGCACTATATATGTTAGCGAGGCAAACTCATTGAACACAAGAACTCCTCCTCCATACTGCATCTCCTGCTTATGTTATCTCTAGCATTGGCATTGTCGTGCTGACCATTAAAGATGAGCCCATCAGTTTCAACTATGTTTTCATGACCGTGGACCTCAATTAGCAATGCTTCAAGTCTTGTTTCTACTTGTCTCATTGTTGGTCTATCTTCACCATGTAAGCTTAAGCACAGAACTGCAATAGCTGCAACATCTTTGGCCTTTTGTCCCCCTTCCTCACTAACCTGCGGGTCTAGTATCTCAGAGAGTTTGTCTTGGCTCTCTAGCAAGACGAATTCTGCAGCTAGACTGGCTCCAGGTGATGCCATCCGGTTAAATGGCTTCTTTCTTGTCAATAGCTCAACAAGTATTACTCCAAAGCTATAAACATCACTTTTCTCAGTGAGTCTCCATGTGTGGTAGTACTCTGGATCCAAATATCCAAAAAAACCTTGAACAGCCGTGTTCACTCCTGTCTGATCAATGGGGATATCCCGAGAGGCTCCAAAGTCTGATACCTTTGCTATGAGTCGTTCATCAAGTAGTATATTGCTATATTTTATATCTCGATGTACTATTGATATCGTAGCCGCAGAATGAAGATAAGCAAGGGATCGTGCAATTTCAAGGGCTACTCTTACTCGCTCTTTCCATGGCAATGACAATGGAGTACCAACATGAAGATGATCGGAAAGAGTTCCATTTGAAATAAACTCATAAACCAACAATGGAACTTCAGTCTCTAGACAACATCCAAAAAGCTTTACCACATTTCTATGGTTTACCTGAGATAGGATGGCAACCTCATTGATGAAATCATCGATCTCTCTCTTAACAACGAATTTTGACTTCTTGATGGCAACAACACGTTGATCGGACAATATGCCTTTGTAGACGGTGCCATGGCCTCCACCTCCAAGTTTTCGTGCCTCATCAAAGTTATTTGTTGCCCTCTCGAGCTCTTCTAGCCTAAAGATCATCCTTTCTGCAATGTCCTTGTCCACAAGCTGCTGTAACAACAACCCTCGGTTTTGCTTGAAGAAGAATTCTCTTGACTTCCTGGCTTTCCAAACTTTGAGCTTTTCGATTACAATTACAACAGTAAAGATTATTACCGCCACAACTATTCCGCTACAGGTTGCTATGACAACAAGAAGTCCTGCAAGATATTAGAATGATATTATGATTCGTAAAACCAACAAAGATAGTCCTAAAAATGTGTTTGATTAGAATGCATGACTGTACTCGCGAATACTTTTGTAATCTTTTTATGTCAAACGCCTAAAGGGCCAAGGGCCCATGGTGCTAGCCCATGGGGGGCACCAGCCCTAGGCGCCACCGCCGCCGCCGTCATCACTGCCAACTGCCTTTTTGAGTCCATGTAAATTAGGAAAGAGTTTGTTAGTTGCTTAGGGGTCAAATTAGCTGGGACTATAAATACTAGCGTCATGTAATCATTGCATAAAGAAAGGGTGAAAAAGCTCTTTATCCGGCTCTCAAGCTTCGGCTCTCTTCTCCCAAACCGTACCCCCACACCTACCCCTGCCCACATGTGCTGCAACCACCGCCGCACCGCAGTCTGCGTGCGCCGCCTCAACCCCTAGTGCCGCCGCCCTATCGCCCTCTCCGCCGCCACCGCTATGCTGCTTATGAGCAGCTCTAGTAGCACCGTTACACCTGGTATCCGGAGAACACTCGATCCTCCACACCGCCAACTAGAACAATGACATCGGGAAGGATGTCCACGTCAATACTACAAATCAGGTATGTTGGAGAACAACATATTGTAGATCTCCACCGTCCCGCGGATCTCTCCACCGTCCCGTGGATCTCTCCACCATCGATGACGCGAACATCAACAAAGAGATCAATGATCGTAACATGGAACAACCTACAACTTGATAAGCCGGCATGCAACTGCGACAACTTCATCATCACCAACCTCATGACTTCCACAATGAAAAGAAACAACATGGCCCTTGACACCACAATGATGTCACCGACATCTAAAAAACATCATCGATGATACCGCGAACAACGCCATGATCGCCGACTACATGATGACAATGGCGGACGTCACCATCAATGCCACCAAAGACTAACGACGCCCGCTCCATTGTCCCCAAGGTCTATTCCACATTGGACAAGGACGACGACAACGAGCGGAACATCTTCACCACCACCAAGGCTCTCACCACCACCATCATCGACACCAAGCAGACCACAATCCACGACAACTTGGATTCAAAAGCCAACCACGACTTCTTCATCATTGACACCACGAAGGCAACAACCAATGTCATCTCTCGACATCACGGACATCAACAACGTCCTCCCCAAACCACCACAACGACAACAACAAACACCATCACCATGGTCACGACGTCACAATGACGTGGCCATCGACACCGCCGACATCAACTACATCTACCCCGTCACCACCAAAGCCCAATCTGCATTGGATCTAGATGTCTTCAACGCGTCAACGACCTTACTAAGGCACAACACGAGGTGACTAAACCCTAAACCCCATGATCATTCCCACGATCAACAACAACAAAGGTGTGCGAGCATTATTGCCAAGGCGCCTGGCTTCATCAACGACAATGCCAACCACAACATTAGCAGGACCAATTACATTAGCTCCCCCGCTACCTCGGTGCATGACTGCCCAAAAGCACAAGGAGCACCATGATGGTAATCGTGGCGACCGCAACAATAAAGCAAACTTGCACGCAAGCCGCTCCTCAATGTCAACCTCAACAACGACAATGAATGGGAGGTCGACAATAGCCTCATGATGCTAATCGGCATCATCCACTCTAGGGCCTAGGGCGCCCCTCCTATTATCTTCGCAAGAGTGAGGAATGACACATGCATCCATGTATTGGGACTCTAGCCCGATCCACAATGTCATCAACTCTCGCCATCTCAATATAGACAAAGAACTATGATGAGGAGAAGGTCATTAACTCCATCGACCTTCGGAAGGAGCAGGTTGATTGCACCTCCACAATAGGCAACCGAAACAAGGTTCCAAGCCACGCCGCATCGATCATACTACCACAACGCACCAACGGCGATGCCTTCATCATCAACACTCCATCGACATTATAAAAGCCACCTAGATGACATTGGGGACCCTTGAGCTACGGCCTTGGCTGCATTGCTGGACCTTCGATGACAAGGATCCATGGGCCTGGTCTATGGACCACGGCCGATTCTCCTTTGATGGGCGTTCTAACCTCCCGCGGCACGCCCGGTATGTCTCCCCGAACTTTTACGGTCCTCCCGACGTGATGATTTAGCCAACATGGATTTGTTTGCAATAGCACATCGACCCCCAACAGGTGGGCAACATGCCCCACTATGCCACTCATGGCTGCTGCGACGTCCCATAACGGCGGCAATGATCGTCCTCATCGACACTGTTGGATGGCTACTCATCCGCGCCAACATTGCCGACATCGGACAACTTCAAAACTGTGATGCCCATCGCCTCTATCCAGGCGAGCACGCGACTCGGGAACCTTCATCTTGGGCACCATGCTCCACACCATTACGTCATCGCGCCAAAGACCCTGTCGACATCGTCATTGACGACGGCCGCCATGTCATCGACTTTGTTTGCGGCGGTACCATCACCCTACGACATCTCAAGAAGCATGGATTTAGGATGGGCGGTACATCTAATACTTCATCGGCTAGCTACCTCGACTCCCACAACTACTACTTTGCGATATTCATCTTCGACATTGGCATTGGATCAGTCAGCGACCTGGGAGAGGTAGACCCGCAAAGGATGTGCTGAGTGGAGGGGGGGTGGGGGTTATTGTCAAATGCATAATGGGACAAGGGCCCATGGGGCTAGCGCATGGGGAGGCACTAGCCCTAGGCACCGCCACCGTCATCGCCACCAACTACCTTTTGAGTCCATGTAAATTAGGAAACAATTTGTCGGTTGCTTACGGGTCAAGTTAATTGGTTCTATTAAATACCATACCGGCATCATGTAATCGTTGCACTTTTTTTGAATTGATAATAGTTGCAACTTAAGTAAAGAAAGGGCTTAAAACTCTCTAAAGCTTCAGCTCTCTTCTCCCCAAACCGTAGCCGCCGCACACGCCACAACTACAGCTGTGCCGTGCAGCTGCACGCCGCCACCCTCTAGCCCTTGTCGTCGCCTCCACTATATGCCCCGACGAGCAACTGGCACCACCCTTATAATTTAAATACATAAATAATTATGCATGCCATGAAGAACAAACTGCTTGTTACCTGGAAATTTCCTTTTGGTTGATGTAGGTGATTTGGTTGATGTAGGTGAAGAACATCCATTCGGTTTACGAGGGTCACCTGAGGTGCCATCTGGGCAGGTACAATTGTATGATCCAGCCAAATTAATGCATTGGCCAAAGCAAGAGTACTCTCCTGGACTTGTACACTCATTGATATCTGCATTCAGCAGTGAGTGGTGCGGTTGGTATATATCAAGAAACAAGTTGTCTATCTATTGTATTTATAGTCGGCACTTTTGACCAAGTTGTGAATAAGTTATATAGTCCTAGGCTTGTAGTCCGTACATAGGCAAGAATTGACTATCAGTGATAGTAGCCATCGAATTTTGGAAAGTTTAGTTATCCTGAAAATCATGAAATTTGGGGATCGTGGAAGAAGTTTTCAGTCGTAACCCATAAGTTGTAGTCTCTAGTATATCTTATACTTGTACTATAGTAACTATTAAGTAGAACCGAACATAGAAATAAGTGGTACTCCCTCCATTCCATATTGTAAGTCATTTCAACTTTCTTGGAGAGCCAAAACATCATCAAAATTATAAATAGAATTACAAAGGTTTATGACATCAAATAGCTATACTATGAAAATTGTCACTAAGAGAGTTGGAATAAATTTGATCGAAATTATTATGATACTTATTTGGTATCATAAATGTTATGATTTTATTATTATATAAATTTGATCGATTATTAAGATGCTTTGAGTCTCCAAGAGAGTTGGAATAACTTATAATTTAGTATGGGGAGAACAAATTAAACTGCATGCTGGAAGAGAAACAGAACTACTTGAACATTTAGGCAGTTACTACCTTGGCATCCATCTTGTATGTAAGGGTTGCCTTGGAACCCAGGCTGGCACTTGCAGTTGTAACCTGATATAAATTCAGCGTCATGGCATTCGCTGTTGTTGCTGAGGCAACCGTAGTCACTGGTATTCTTATCTTGAGCGCAGGACAAGTTACTGAACACCCAGGACACCACCGTCCTGACTTGAATCCCTGGTACCGAGTGCCGCACTCCAGAGGCGCCGAGGCTGATGGTGTGCGACGAGACAGCATTCTGCATCGCCATGATGTTCCCTCCCTCAGTCCACCATTCTGGATCGACCACGATCAAGCTCCAGCATTTTGTATGGCCTCCTCCGTCCGTGTTGTAACGAATGGTAAAGGAATTGCTGTTACCAAACAAGCTTGAAGTAGCGCAACAACCGACTCCGGAGCATGTTCCATTGGTGGCTATTGCAGGAACGCCGTCGTCTGCGCAACTGGGTACACAGGGTGTCGATCCCTCTCCAGTTGCATCCCAGACTGTCCACAAGATATAAAAAACCGCACCCCAAAACGGCAACCTTGTTGACCGCAGACACCGTATAGAGGCTACCGTTGAGGGGCACCGTCCACTCCACGTCCGTCAAGCCGACGGATTGGTTCAGAACCACCACACTGAGGATGCCACTGTCAATGTGAACCGTACCGTCTTGAATGCTTATTTCCAGCACCTCAACTCCAGTGTCGCCGCCGATGAAGAGCTTCGGCGGATGGTACGTCTCGTTGCAGACGAGGTTAAAGTCATCCCGGTGGCTCCCGGTGCCGATGCCGAACGGGTATGGTACGCTTATGTTGCCGCATCGGCTGAAGCTTCTGCTTTGTGGCGGCGATGCTGAGGCTGAGGTATCTACTGAAAGCAGCACGAGCACGGCTGCTGCCCATGTCAGAAGCTGCGGCAACTGCATCATCGCTATGGCAAATAATACAGACTATTGTCGATGGCATGGGCCTGCAAAGCTCAAGCTCCTGATGTAGCAGATAAATAGTTAGTGTCCGCAATAATACCAACAATATACAAAACAAAAGAGGGCTTGAAATCTCCCCTATAACATTATATTGTTTCTACCTGAGGTAGCACCGACCAATGCTGGAGCAGCACACGACGCTTTCACAGCTAAATCTAAGCGTCTAGAAGAGACGCAGTCAACTACGTAGAGATCAAATAAATTCATCTGTCGTATCCTATGACCCAGTCAGCATACTAATTAACTTACTTCCACTAATCAGACTAACAGCCAAATAAATAGCTAATTATTTGGCCAAATTGTCAACATCATCCAAATCGTCTTGTGCCACAATTACCCATCAGATTGGCTAGTCTTTTTTCCTTTGTTCGGCTGATAACTACCTCATCATTTAGCTGAGTTAGGCCCAAGTTCTTGTTGTTGGACTCCGTTGGACCTAGGCCTTAGCCTAATAATATTCCAAAAAGCGCCGGCCCATCGGGGAGGACAATTCTTTTCGGGCTGGATTCCACTGCGCTCTCTAACATATGTCTGGGATATATAATACATCAGCCGCATCCTGAAAACATAGCTTCCATGGGTTTATTTGAAAACATGAACCCTAACAGCGGTTCAGTTATTTTGGTTTTGTTCATTGACAACGAGAGTTTGGGGGAGTTTTGTTTGAGTTGGTGTCAGTTTGGGGGCTTGCCACGACCAAGGGAGTGTTGTATGGGTGTTATTCACATTTTCATTTCTTAATATAATGATGCGCATCTTTCCTGTGATGTTTGAGAAAAATGACATAACCGTTTTCTAGAATCTCCACAACATAAAAAGAACAAAGAGGAGGCATTTTTGGTGCCACATTCGCTTTGAGTCTGCCCAACCGCCACCCCATGTGAACCCGAAGGAAGAAAAGGAAACGAATCGTCCCATACGACCTAATAAAGGAAAGAATTAACCACATAATAAAGAAAAGAATTAACCATACAATAAAAGAAAGGAAAAGGAAACGAATCGTCGATGCTACCTCATAAAGGAAGGAATTAACCACGCAAAGAAAGGAAAGAATTAACCACACAATAAAGGAAGGAATTAACCATGCACGTTGGTTGTTGCGATAAAAAGTAGGAAGGAAACCATGACTCCTGCTCTTCCACCCATCCGTAAATAGAAGGAGAAAATCTTGGAGGAAAAAAAAAAAAAATCCCACAACACCCATGCTCCTCTCGATCGAAGGGGGAAATCACCGACCCTACCTACCATGCTTTTTTTCCTTTTTGAGCTCCGCAAGAGAAAATTAGGAAATTAAAAATAAAAAGATCCGCATGCACCTCAACCCATGCCCAAGCGAATTTAGAAGGTGCGATCAATCACGCCCTCCCGACCCACACGCAAATTTGGGCGGTGCGATCCTTTCCACCCATGCGAATTTAGAAGGTGCGATCAATCATGCCCCTCCCCACGCCCATGCAAATTTGGAAGGTGCGATCCTCTCCACCCATGCGAATATGGAAGGTGCAATAAATCACGCCCTCCTCACGCCCATGCGAATTTGGAATGTGCGATCAATCACACTCTCCCACCCGCACGCAAATTTGGAAGGTGCGATCCTCTCCATCCATGTGGACTTGAAGGTGCGATCAATCACACCCTCCCTACCCGCATGCAAAATTTGGAAGGTGCGGTCTCTCCGGCCTCCCCACCAAGACGAATGGTCAAGTATGCATACACAGGTCCTTGACAATATTATCTTAGGCGAATTACGAAGAAGCCCATAAAATACGCTTTAAAAACCAGCGATATCCATGATTGATTGTATTACTTTCACAAAACTTATTTAGATTAAATGTCACTTTAATAGCATCGTTTAATTTTATAGTATTGTTATCTTATCGTCGCGATCCATGTGTTTTTATAAAAATTTAGTTATCCCGTAGAACGCACGGGCGTTTAACTAGTAGACTAATAAGACTCGAAAATGATCATCACACACCCATTGTGCTGGGCTATCTTTTATATATACGACAAAAATAAGCTACATATTGCTGCAACACTTTGTTATGAACAAAATTGTTACATCTTTGTATGTTGTATGCATGCTACCAAATTAAAGTGGGTAAGCTAATGGAAGAATCAACTAAACTGCTTATAGAATATTAGATCAAATTATAGGAGAATGTGATGGCCAAGCAAATAGTACAACCTCGATGACTTGTGTCACAACCCATCTACCGGAGGCCCAAAGGGGCCAAGCGCACGCGCGCTAGGGTCGGCCGACGCCCACGCCGCCGTCGTTAGCTTCATCATTTAGTAATAGATATTTAGGGAATAAAATAGGAAATAGAATTAGAGGTTTCTTTAGATGCAAGTCTTACCCGGACTATAAATCCAAGAGACTTGTAATCGCTGAGATCAATCAAAAAAATTAAAGGGGTAACACCCAACAATCCGGCCTTCGTGCTCTCTCTCCGCAGAACCCTAGCCCGCGCCACCTCCTCTCCCTACACCGTCGCGCCCCCCGGCCCAAACCCCAGCCGCAGCCGCCCCCCCCGCCTCCCCGGCTGCCAAGTTGTCGCCACCCCCCCGCATCGCGGCCGACATGTGGTACTCGGAGACCGGATCGATTCCTCTCCTCCCCACCACCGCCCTCGATTCAATTGCCACCCGCTGCCATCCTACCCGAGATGATCATGAAGCCCATCCACGCGCTTTGGATGAGAGAAACGACGCTAACAAGACTCGCGATCTCCAACCACATCGAGGTGAAGTACGACTCCTTCATCCCGCTCCATCACACATCATCATCCTTGTGCCACCTCGCCTCATGAAAGCCACCGGGCGAGCGCGATGACCTCCTCAACGACGCCACTACCATGGGTGCCACCGATGACAACAAGTTCCCAAAGGTGTTGCCGACGCCGCCCCTCCATGATCAATGACGCTACAAGCAACGAAGCATGCCAACCCCAAGGACGCCCCGCTATCAACACTCGACATTAGATCTCGATCATGAGGCCACCACCGACGCCCACCGCTTCTTCAATGAAAAGCCTTCCCAACTAGGCCAACATCTCGCAGCCAAACAATGACGGAGATAAGTTCCCCGCCACCAATAACATCATCTCTAACACTGAACTCCAGGAGTGCCAACGCCATTACCATCATGAGCAACACAAAGATGTCAATCGACGCCGACATCGATATCGCCGACCCCAACGTCCCCGACAACACCGGCGCCATGAACATTAATGACGCCAACACCTTCGCACATTAGGATGTCACACGCCCATAGTCACCAAGCAAGTCCATCCCAGCCAACATAGAGCTTCTACCTCTACCATCCATTCTACGATGATGTCGTCCGATGTCGTCATCACCAACCATGACGCCCTTGACACCGACACAAACCATGACACCCCCGAGGACACAACCGACGACGACAATGTAAAAGCCCCTATGGGGCCGCCAAAGGAGAGGACAACGATGCCTACCCGGTGCCACTGCTCGTCCACTCACCGAACTCCGATGACAAGATCAATCCGCTTCATCCGGCGCCGATGATGCCAATCCCTCGCACAAAAAGGCGCCCCCATCGGCACTACGACAATAGAACATCGGCCATGACATATACATAAGGTATGTTGCTATCCGCCGGACAATAGTGGTACTTCTCTAGTTCCTCTACATGACCAAAGAAGGCACCGCTTGAGACCTGGGACACCTCCACAAGATGTCTTACTAGCGGCTTTGGGCTGCCCATTGAAGGTGATCCCATCGGTGAGCTCACGCTAACCCGACCGGGCGATTCCCGAAACGACTACATCTATGACCGTCACATGCTACGGGCCACGGTGCACCGTGAGATGCCCAACATGAGGGACACAACGATCCACCTTGCTCGCCTCCCTCGATGCCCCTTCACCACGTTCGTCACATGGCTTGGCGATAGCCGATGGACACAACACCTCGAGGACTTGGATATGACAATAGGGACACCCCGAGGGCCGAACCAACTAGCTCCCTCGACCCTCGACGACATCGACATTTTGTACGACTACGCTCTCAAGTTCACCAACGGGATTCACAACAAGCTTTGGGTAATGATGCAAATGAGGAGGAGCCCCTGCGGTCGACCATGTCAACCCACCCACGTCTCCTACGAGGTCTTTGTTAACGGTAGTTAACGTCAACTTTTTACCATCATATTTTGAATGAAATGATACAAAAGGAATCACAAACACTAGTTGTAGAATTTGATTCTAACCAGTTCCACGAGTTTGGTGTTCTTAATTGTCTTGCAGGTTTTCACCGAATAAAAGTATCTCAAATGATGGATTAGAGTGGACCATTGGGCGAAGGGCTCGCGAGACGATCGAAACGGACATATTACTTGACATATTGGAATCTAGAATCAAAAGTTATGAACCACGACCATTAGTATGAATTCCAAGGATCTAGAAGGCACCAGAGCACACCACGCCAAAGCCTGGGCCCACCTGCCACAGGGTTGGGTTGCCCGGAACCACTAATGGGGCCGCACGGCACCCCCTGGAGGAACTACATGTCCAGTTGCTGGAACCTTCTTCCATCGACCTATGTGAACCCTAGAATCATATCCAATCGTTGAGTTAAGTCGGTTTTCAGTCGGTTTGATCCAACGGCTCAGATTCATCCCTTAGGACTATAAATACATGGGCAGACCTCATCCCTAAAACCCTAATTCATTAGCTAGAATTCCTTATTCATCTCATCTCATTGATTAGAGAGGATCCCAATGTAAGGAACTCTCTTCTCAATGTAGATCTAGGGTTAGACTCCTCAATGTAATAGATTGGATCTAGTTGAGAGTTAGGGTGAGCGGAGTTGCACTCCTTCGGCTCTAGAGAGTCTTCAGTTTGGTATGTCTTTGCATCTTTTACTCTACAAGAATTATGCTTTGATATATATTTATCTTCTCTATTTACTTTTATGCATTTCACTTATATATGGTTATTTAGTTATTATACTTTGACATAGAATCTCCGCCGCATCGAAAGTGCTTTAGTTATTCCTAAGTAGCTAGAGTAGTAATTAATAGTATAGACATGGTGTTTATCCTATTGGTTACTAGAGATTGCACCCAATCCCACGGATAGTTTGTGGTAGCCCTAGGTGGTGACAGCCCTGACGGCCGACGTATTCCACCACGTTCGGGTTGGTGTTTGTAGGACTTTAGTCAGAGCTTCCTAGCCCCCTTCTCATCCCTTTCTCGTAGCTAGTGTTCCGATGTCCCGAAGTGTTATTGCGTGATTGCTATATTTATCCATGCTTCAAAGCTTACCTTAGAACCAAAGTAGTAGAGAAGTATTTTTTTGAGAATGACACAAGACAACGCGTAAAACTCACAACACACACGCACACTCACCCCCTATGAACACATGCACGCAAACCCTACCCCTATGAGCACCTCCGAAGGACCAGGCAGCCGAAATTTACAGATCTGGAGATTCTCGAAGTCACCGTGAGGCGCCCGTCGTCGACGGAACGCCACTTACCACTTAAAGCATAACGCCGAAAATCCCGGGAAAATTCCCAAGAAAGGTGCGAGCACCGGATTTGAACCCCTCGTGGGTAGCGCCCCACTGGACCGCCCTACCATTGGACTACAAGCCAATTCACGTTAGTAGAGAAGTATTTAGGAACCTTTGTCTCTACATGTTGTCCTCTTGACTACCTAAGCTATTCATTTATCATAGTATTTCTGTTAGTCATTATTAGTAGATTACTTTTATGCTCTAGTATTCATAGTATTACTTTATTTATCATTTATCACTTACCCCACTTTAGTCTAGTTGGTTTGCTATGTTAGTAGATACAAGATTGTGAGTTATTAGAATTCATTAGCCAAAGCTTCCCTGTGGATACAATACCTAGAATACTCTCCTAGGGAAAAGCTACAATGGTGTTCTCGCGGCGCTTGCGTAAATCCTTCTTATTCTTTTAGCACTTAACAAACATCAACAGCCTTCAACGGGCCCGACTTGCAACACCGATCTTCTATGGTGTCCACCTTGTCGCTACCTCGGAGGCCCTCATCCAAATTCACCTCGCTATGCCAACCGAGAATGGGCTAGCATCACCGACACCATCAAGCTCCGTGCAGAGTACCGACTTGGACTCTACTCCAAGTGGTTGGCTTCAACTCGGCGACGCCTTTGCCGCACACACATGTGCCTTACCCGCAAGCGTCTTTGCTCATGGAGGAGCACCCTCATGGCTTCCTAAAGGACATCACGACCCTGTTTCTTCAACAACTTCGACGAGAACAATGACACAGAGGATGTGCCCGACGTACGGTCTTCTACCTCGCCAATTACCTCACTACCCCGGAGGCCTCCATGCAGGATCGCCTCGCCATTATGTTCCCAACAATCGGCACAACATCGTCAGAAAACGTTAGCAACACCATCTTGGGTTGGGTCATTCATTTGTCTCGCAACACCTCCAACATGGGAACTAGTTGTAATGCATCGACCCCCTCGCACATGCAAAGTGGTTGTTACGCCTTCGGATAGGTCGCTTTGACTTCTCCGCCAACGACGACAAACGTGCAATGAGACAACGCGAGGAAAAGGGGGATGAAACCTATCACAACCCATCTACCGGAGGACCAAAGGGGCCAAAGCGCACGCGGCCTCAGTGGCTAGCAGCCGCCGCTGCCCATGCCGTCATCATCAACTTCGTCATTTAGTAATAAATATTTAGGAATAAAATAGGAAATAGAATTAGAGGTTTCTTTAGATGCAAGTCTTCCCTGCACTATAAACACAAGGGACTTGTAATCAGATGGGATCAATCGTAAAAAGTTAAAGGGGTAACACCCAACAGCTCCCGGCCTCTCTCTCCCTAACCCTAGCCTGCGCCATCTCCTCTCCCTACGCCGCTTCCGCCCCGGCCCCAACCCTAGTCGGCCACCCCCGCTGCTGCCGGGCGCTGCTTGTCGCCGCCACCCCCGCATCGCGCTGCGTGACAACTTGTATGTTTATAGACTAAAACTAGTAATTGCACTTAGCGAAAGATGTTGTATAAATTATTGAGGGATGACATGGTAATTGCACTTAGCGAAAGATGTTGTATAACATTTGGACTCCATCTTTATAAGTAGTGATGAAATTACTGTATGGACAGTTGATATTTTAATGTGATGTTGCTACTGTTTTCAAATAATTATTTTAT
>JADLZK010009449.1:0-174885 GCA_015847255.1 Hyparrhenia diplandra | reverse complement strand
CAGAAGTTTGATCCATCCATCCATCCATCCCCAGAATACTCGGAACAGGTATCGTGCACATACCGTACGCGTAAGCGATGCTGTGATTCTGCTCGCTCCGCACAATGGTGTCCCCATCCGCGTACCAGGCGATCTCTTCCCCAGCCGAACCTCCCGCGAGCTTAACACACGCAGAAAGGAAGAAGGAAAAACACAGCGAAATCAATCCGCATTTCCCAAAGCCGAACCCGGTCGATTAACCCGAACAAATTGCAGCCAAGTGCGGCGAAGCAGGGGACCCAACCCAACCTGAGCGGCCGGAACCGGACGGTGACGGTCACGCTCTCCTTGGCCTCAGGCGCGTCGAGCGCGAACTCCGCCGAAAGCCGCGGCGAGTCCTTGCCCGCCGGCGCCGGAGAAGCATTCCCGTGCCACGATGCCATGGAGAACGCCGCGGGAGCGAAGACCCAGCGGAGCGTGGTCGAGCTCGCCATTAACGCGGCCGCGGGCCGCAATGGGGTGGGTGTAAACCGCAGGCGAGGCGAGGCGAGGTGCGGGTCGTCGTTTCGGTTGGGCTCTCGGCTTTCGCTTGGCTTTGAAGCGATTACGGAGGGGAGGAGAGAGCCGGCCGGGGGTCCGGGGAGCGGGTGGAAAGCGCCTTCGTTTCTAGAAAGGCATTCGCTTTTGGTTAATTTTTCAACCGCTTTTCTCTGCTTCTTTTATGCGGACTAGTGGCGAAGTGCCGTGCAGCGGTGCAGCGGTGTGGTCAGCCGGTGTGGGTGCCCGGCCGGCCGTCGAGGGTGACGAAACTGACGTGTGGGCCCACTGAGGACCCGAACAGAACTTATTGCGATACAGGACCGGGCCGTTGGGCCGACAAATGTTCTGGGCCCTGCTGGTAGTAAAATCTTGAACCAGTACCATCGAAATCTTTGCTGTTGTGATAATGACTTTGGAAAAAAAAAAAAAAAGTTCTTTTCCTCCTACTTTTGTGAAAGTTTATTTTTTCCTTCCTGAACTTCAAAACTAGGCAAACCACTTCTCTCAACTTTTCAAACCATGTGTTTTGCCTCTCTAGAACAGTTTTGTTTTTTTTTTTTTATTTATTTCAGGTTGAATCCTTGAAAACCATAGTAAATCACATTCTAAACATAAAATGAAAATTTCAATTTTATTGGATTTCACATGTGTAGATCTACACAGTGACTATATAATATGCTATGTTTTAATACAATGTTTTTGTTGTAGATTCGGATCTACGATTTTTGGTAATTAATTGGAAATTCATAAATGCAGTTTCTATGGTGAAATTTATTAAGGGTTTATGCTTTTTAAATACAAATAAATATATAACTAAGTTATGAATGATCAATGAGTAAGAAATTTTTACTAAAGTTCAAGCATAGAATAATTAGGACATCATAAAATTTTTTACCACAATCGGACCATAGAAACTTTGTTGTTATGAATTATTCCAAATAAGTACATAAAAGCATAGATCTAAATATACAACAAATGTACTTAAGCATACCATATTATATATTCACTCAGAAACAAAATTGCATTTTCCTTTTATGAATTTCTTGTGATCTTTTAAAGATTAATTTAAAATTAAAAAAAAAAAACAAAAAAAACAATACCATTCCGTGGAGGTAAATCGCATGGTTTCAAAAAGTAAGAGGTGATTTTCCCGTTTTGGAGCTCGGAGGAAAAATCGGACTTTCGCAAAAAAGTTGGGAGAGCAAATTAAACTTGACTTTTTCCTTAATGACTTAAGTTGCATATAAGCATTTTTCTCAAATGTACAAAAATGCATGTTTGTATCATATTTTGATTATTGGATTGTGAATGCAATTATAATAATCTTGATTATGGATTACGTTTATAATAATCTTGATCGTTTGGATCCCCGCATTATAGGTGATGGATTACAGGGTTTGGTCTTGTGAGCACCTAGTCACTTATCGGTATGTTTGATATGTATATTGTAGAATTGTATACCGTTTGTTACATTATTATAATCTGAAGTGTTTGGATTACCTGTAGACGATCATTTCGTGAGCATGAAGCGTACATGCCGCCGACAGGGGCTTAACTTTTAGTTATAAAAGTCGTAATCAGTCAAAGCACACACCTGCAGCCATTACTTTCGAGTTTCGAAAGGTTGTTTTAGAGAAAAAGAGACTATCACTATTTTTCTTTTCATCATCACATACACAGAGAAACGATATTGACAACGTGTATATATGTATGGCTAAGATAAACACCCGTGTTTTTTTTGGGTGGAAAAGAAACACCCATACTGATCATCATATGTACACACACCGACATTGGGGAGGGTTGAGCGATTATGCGACTCTTTTCCCCTTAGTGTGTCACTTTCGTGACGCCGTCGTTGTAACATTCATTGTTTCTCTATTTAATACAAAAAAAGATATGCAAAACTTTTGCGTATTCGAAAAAAAAAAATACAGGTATTTAAACAACTAATTAATAACGTATCAGGAGAGATCAGTCTATCTCTTATTTATTTACTTTTTGAGGTGAAAAGAGATGACTCTGTCGATGCAGCCTGTTTTGTGCTGGATCTCTTTCTGGGCCACATCGTGGAAAGACTGGGCTGAGGTAGAGCTAGCCCAAGACTCTCCATTTGCAACATAGGACGATGTCTTGGGCCGTGTTGAACTTGAATCCGTTGGTGAACAGGGAACAGCTCAACAAGACGACGAGAATTTACAAGTGTATCAGTCTAGAACTAGATATAGCTATAGCTAGCTCCAAGACCCGTTAGTTCTAGCAGAGACGCCAGGTCGGTCGTACTCGTACCCAAGACCGGCACATGCATCCCACATGGATGCGGATGCGGGACTACGACTCTCGTACACACAAAGTGACGAAGCCGTAAAAATTTCGTGTCGGGCTGAACAAAATGCAACAAATGATCTAACTCTACTATGACCTCTCAAAAAGACACAACTTGACAAATATATTATAGCTTAAAGTCATCTTGTATTAAAAACATCGACTAAAGATGTAAAATGTGGCAATTCATTCATACCGAGCTCAATTACTCCAAATTAATAAATGACCCGTAACGTTGCCACACTTTATTCCTCCGAAGTAGCAACCTATAGAAAAAGACATAATTGATTAGTCAAATATATATGGACGCCAAATTACAAATTAATAGTTGAATAGAGCGTACCACTACTTGTTTTGGCAATAACATACGGCGCTCTTTCATCTTTTCAAACCGCTTTTTGATCTTTTCATTATCAATCTTTCTAAATATCTCCTTCTCATTATAGCATATCATCAAGTCATTGAGCCATTCATCATCTATTTTATTACGCAAATCTGTCTTTTATAATGTTCAAGGCTGAAAATATCCTCTCAACTGAAGTCGTTGCAACCGTAGTATCAAGATTAGCTCAATGAGACGATAAACCAATTTATAAGATGTGTGCATATTAGTCTGCACCATAATTTCAGCAACTTTTCCAAGTTCAGTGCATCCAAGAAATTCGAGTTCTTCTAGCACGGTTGACAAACTGCCTAAGGTGAGCCGGGGCGTAACAGCTAGCTCACCTATATCAAAATCTTGAGCATAAATTTCACCAAGCCTCACAAGTTTGTCCACATCAAAATTAGAGAAGGATTTCCTTGGATTAAAGGCAGCAATACATACTAATAACTCAACTAATTTCACTAAACCGATGATTCAACTCAGTCATGATAGCATCAATGGCAACTAGAAAAATCTCAACATGATAGTAATGCTTGCCTGTTACCTTTTGCTTTCTTCGTCTAGATGTCCCTCTAACATTCATTACCTTATCCATATCTGGCACTTCAATCTCATTCTTCTCACAGAATGTTGACACTTTTTTCAATAATGGCTCCCATCCATTTTCCCCTCATATTACTGCAAACTATCCTTCACATCTGTGATCAAATGAATTGCTTCAACTATGTCTTGGTCCTTCTTTTTGCAAAGCTTTTGAACAAATATCTTTATGCTCAACAATTCTATCATCAAATGCGGGATGAACACAAAATCAAAGCTCTCCATTTTTTCAATTAAACCTAAAGCTCCACCATTACATGATGGTTTAATAGAATCTTTCTTGACTATCTCAAGTACATCTATGATAGCCTCCCACATCACTAAAATGCGAAGCAAAGTTTTAAGATGTGAGCCCCATCTAGTATCTCCAGGCCTAGCTAGGCTACTTTCTTGATTTAAACCCCTTCCAGTCATAATCTCACCATTCTCAATCTTTTCTGTCAACACATCATGATGCTTTGCAAGCAAGGCATATTTTCTCATACAAGATGCACCCACATTGTTGACTATTAAAGGGACATAGTTAAAGAAATCTGCAATGTCTCGCACTAGAAGTTGAAACGAAGAACAACCACTAGCCGCCGAATCGATGGGCAAAACAATGCACATAGAAAGCATAAGGATTTTCATCACGAATCAATTTTTGCACCCCATTAAATTCACCTCTCATATTAGAAGCTCCATCATACCCTTGCCCACGGAGCATAGAGATAGACAACTTGTGACTTGAAAGCATACCGAGCAAACCTTCTTTCAATGTAATAGGCATTGCAACTCTGAACATGCTGAAAGTCCAAGAAATCTCTCCACTACTTTCCCTTCATCATTCACAAACCTGCAATTGTGGAGTTACACGCTTAGTATAACAATAGGAATAATTATAAAAAATAAATAAACTGTAATTATGGAATACTAACCTTAGAATCACTGCCATTTGCTCTTTTATTGATACATCTCGAGACTCATCAATAAGCACCGAAATTTTCTACCGCGAATCTCATCCATAATGGCACCGTGACTTCCTCGCACAAGCTTTTGCAAGATCCTTTTTGTATATCGGGAGATATCATCCGGCAATTTTTATAACCTTTGTCATATGCATCCTTCACTATATCTACCTTATCTTTATACCATTCAACCATCTCTAAAAAGTCCCTTGTTTTGGGAAGTAAAACTCTCATCATTTCCACGAAAAGGCTCCCCGTGGTATATGAGGACTCATATTACTTGGTCCCTAATTTCAGGTTCAATAGGATCGATTGGTTTGCGCTTTCCTGGGTCAGCAATTAGGATCTCATGACTAAACTCTGCCCTGGGCTTCTTCGGTTGATTTGTGTTCTCATTACTATGTGGAGTTGAGCCACTTAAAGTTGAAAAATAATTGTGCAAGCCCCTTTTCGACATTCTGGAAATTGAAATCATAAATCAAAGTATGAATAATCAATTCAAATATTCAATCATCCCATACCAGCCAGTCATTCGTTTCCACACAAAAAAAAATAAAAAATCTCTAACCTGACTGCTGCTGCCCGCCTGGCTTGGTGGCCTGTTCCTGTTGAGTGCGTGACAGAAGATCAAGAGAAGAAGGATACACGGTACACCAAACAGCTACGGCCTGTCCGCAGTCCGCCTGGCGCCGTGTCCGCAGGTCTGCCTGGCGCCGTGTCGCACTGTCGCCGCCGTCCAATTCCAATGGATCGCCGAGCTTGGGGAGGTGGAGCCTTGGAGGCCTGATCAGCGGCGTTGGCCCTGCGACTCGCGAGGGCGACGGGCGAAGCCGCGAAAGGACCGCGCGGCGCCGCCGTCACGCCTCACGCGAGGAGTCGGGGTCCGGGGATGCGATCATGCGAGGAGTCGGCCGGGGACGCGAGGAGTCACGCAGCGCAGGGTCCGTAGGATTGTGATCGATTGCCTGATAGAGTTACCTGTTCGATTACTGGGCTGGGCCTTGACTACACGTGATGTGACTCCTCGCTGGTTACGTCAAAGGCATGCGGAGCGGCAGCCAGAGCCAGGGCTCTTCGGCAAAATTCCGTGGTGGGGCTCGAGTGGGGCTTCGCTGGTTACGTCGCGGTAGGTGGGGCTTGAGCCCAACCTGCCTGACCGCCAGCTCCGTCCCCTGCGTACACACATGAACAGAAACATATGCCGCCGCATCATCCACGGCGGCCGGCCGGCCCGTGGTCCATGCATGCAACCTCATGCCATCTAGGAGCTAGTACTCCTATATGTGATCGATCTCTATCGTCCTATAGCGCGCCCAGCCCAGGTACTGCGGCGGCATATGCTGCCGGCCGTGCATCGTCGTCGTCGCCCGTACATGCACACAGCACAGCATGCATGCATGTGTACCTCAGAGTCAGAGCTGTGGCCTATACGAGTAAACAAGGTACGCGCTGAACACGGTTGCATGCATGCCATCGGGTTCGTGCGTTCAGTGTAACATTGGTCATGGATCGGATCGGCAGAGCATGGCGTGCAGCTTTGTCGTCGTTGCCTCCTTCTGCTACTGTCGATCGTGGTAGTGCGGTCATGTACTGCTTCTGACGTCGTCGTCCTCTACTGGCCGCCAGATCGATCACCTAACTGTGGAAATAGTGAAGCACATAGATCCATCTGTAGCTTTTAATTGCTCGATCGATCGACTCCTATATGCAACGACTATGCATGCATGAGCTCAGCGCGCATAGAATAGATCGATGTCGTACGTACATGGCACGTGCCTGCACGTACGTCCTGTACTGTAGTAGTACGTGTGTACTAGTACATGGCTATACGTTGCTGCTGGCCGGGAAGGGCAGATGCTTGCATGCATGTGTACGTAAGTGATGGATGGATGTCCACGCATCATCACACGCGCGTACAGGCAGGCAGTGCCGTCGTGCCGGTGCGCGTCGATCGTCACTCTGGCGGCACTATTGCTCGGCGGCTCTCCGATCCACCGTGTGATATGTCACCGTGCATGTCCGCATAGCCAATTCACACTGTTCGGTTCGTGCATTTTAATCTGATCACCACTTCATCCCAACACACATCTATCTCGATTCATATGTGTAGGATGAGTTGATGGATCCATACATCCAAACAAGCCCTTAGTTAGAAAGGGGTGCAATTACAAATGGAGATGGACGAAATCGAATTTGAATAGCTAGGTATCCAATTAATTAGATCGTAATGAATATAGTCAGCCTAAAACAAACACATGTAAACGATACCACTTATCTCTCTGCAATGCATTCTACTAGCCGTATGGCTAGTAGCCTCGCACTAGCGCTTGTGTAAAACAGTGTAATTATTCCACTTGTAGTAAGCTTACAACCAGCCACGGAGCCAGCGGTGGGGCTCTAGCCCCCCTAAAATCCGGTAATCAAGGTTAATTACTGTAGCAAAAATAAAAAATCACCATTAAATCTTCATGCAAATCAACACCTCTTTTGTTTCAGCCCCCGCCCCCCCCTAAAATTTTTTTAGGCTTCATCACGGCTTACTACCAAGGTGTAATATAACAATTAAAAATGTATCTTTTCCTCTCCTCGTATATATATCACCCATGAGGATTACCACCATGGGCCCAAAGTGAAGCACCGTTGTCGCCGCTACCTATGGTCCCTTGCCGATGCACACGTCCCCTTGCCCCTCCAACGTGTTGCCCTTGTGTACCCTCTTTTGACACATCGTCGATGCCCTCGGACACCCTCATAGAGGTGCCACCCCACAATGCAAGTCCCCCGCCCCCGAAAGGAAGGGTCACCGAGAGAGGAAGCTACATTAGATATGTGGACTAGGGGTTGATGGATCTCTTCGAGTAGCCGCATTGGGGCAGCTAGGAATTAGAGGCGGTAAAAGCGAGGGGTTTCATCGAAGTCGATGCAGTGTGGTGGTGTGGGGGCAAAAATGATCATGTGATTGGGTGTGTTTTTTGATATTATATATATAATGTGGGACCTATCTTATGTATTGCCACCCCCATTTTAGTACTGTGGTTATGAGAAAATATGACTCCATCAGAATCTCAAAGGAGAGAGCACCTTATATATTATTACTTTGTTCAACAAGATATATAAATTGTTGTTGTCCTAAAGATTTATTTGAAACACAATTTTTTTTTCAGAATGTAGGAGTAGAAAAATGCTAGAGTAGACTGCCTGTGTCTATATCTTACCAACTTGAATCCTATGGAACTGAAAAGATTAAAAAATGTGGGATTTGCCAGGTTTCGATGTTACAAGGAAAACATGCATGGGAATAAAGAAAGGGCAGACATAAAAGAATTTTTAAAAAAGATTAGTTTGGTTATTTTTTTGTAATAAGAGGACGTTACTTACTTTAGTATCAACGAAGTTTTCTTTGCCGTAAAAAAGTTAATTACAAGTTCTCCAAGACTACCTATGATATCAAACAAGTAGTTGCATAGAAAATTCAAAGCAATTTTAGAGATGCAATCCTATGTATGAGAGTGGTTCATAAGAGTTTGTTTCATCTATTCCTTCATTTTTTTCCCCTTTTGTTAAAAAATGAGGCCTACTATAACAATCAAGGTAAAGCAAATATAAAAATAAACAAAACACACAGTACATTGTTACCGATAATTTAGACTAAATAACACAAGCCAAACTGCATGCATGCATGCTTACCTTAAACAAAAGAAAAGTACATATCATTCGACAGTGCTAACGAAAATTTCTCTCAATTTAGCTGACGAAGAAACATGCTTAAAACACCTCTGGAAGAAACAAGCCAAAAAAAAAAAATAATAATAATAAAATGAAGTGATCTAACAGGCAGCTGAAGGGCAAATTACAAGCAGAGGTCCAAGCTTATGACTCCATCCTCGTGTCCCAACGACTCCGGTCTCCCTATCATCTCCGCCGACTCCTGGCCGGACAAGCACGACGACGGCAACGCGGGCAGTGACGTCACCACGCTCATCGCGACCTTGTCGGCGTCTTTGCCAGCCATCATCATCTCTCCGTACCCCGCGAGATCGGCCCCCCAGGTCGGCCGCCAGCCGCGACAAAAAGCGCCGCCACTCCCTGGCGGTGACGGCCTGCTCCACATCCCCGGCACGGCGGCCATGCCGCCGTACACGGGAGGCTTACCACGGGCCCCACGCCGCCGTACATCCCTGGCATGGCGCCTGGCCACACGGCCGGTGTGTAGTGCGCCGGTGGCGCCGCCAGCGCCGTGTGGCCGCCGCCGCCGCCGCCTCCGCCGTAGCCGAAGAGGCCGTAGAGGTGCGCGGCACCCGGTAGTAGGTAGGCGCCGCAGTGCGCGGCGAAGGAGGCCTCGAGGTGCGCCCTCCGCGCGTGCTGCCGCTCCCGCTTGTGCGCGTTCTGGTGCCCGCCCAGCGCCTGCGACGTCGGGAAGTTGCGGCAGCAGTAGTGGCACTCGAACTTCCTCTCGCCGCCACCTGACGCCGCCGCCGTCTCGCCGCCGCCCTCGGTGGCCCCGGCGGCTGAAGCGTCCTCCCTGAGCAGCAGCAGCTGGTGGGCGGCCGCCGCCTGCTGCTGCTGGTCGTTGGGGAAGTCCCGGCCGAAGAGGCGGATGCTGGCGGCGTCCCTGCTGCTCGCCGCCGACGCCAGCATCTTGTTGGCAGCGCCAGCGCCGTGGATGAAGGGCAGCTGCGCGAACGAGTCGACGCCACCGCTGTGCATGTCATGCGGTGCGGCGGCCATGACAATGACACGGCTGTGGACTGTGGTCACGTCGCACGCAGTAAATTGAACGACGACGACGACAGGCACTAGCCAGCAAGGATTTGTGTCGCCTGTGCAGTGTGCTGCTCGGCACTGAGCAGGAACTGGTGTGAGTGGTGGTGTGGTTTTAAGGCGAGAGACGAGGCCGGCCGGCCATTCGCAATGAGAGGAGGGGGACCGGAGTATCGTATGTGACAGCAGCCGAGGCGTTGATTAAAAGCTAACCATCTCGTCCCCGAAGTACTCCATCATCGATCAAGCGAGGCAGCGCTGCGTGTACTGAACTGCCGACCTGTGCACACATGCCCGATTGACCGTGCCAGCAGTTAATTCATTAATGCCTCTTGGAATAATAGGAGTCTAGGAATAGAGATAGAATTCTACTCCCTCCGTCCCAAATTAAACGCTGATTTTGGGTGTTAGCGCACAAGTTTGACTCGATTTGTAAAAAATAATGTATAAGATTTAAATCTCTAAATAAATTTGTTAAAAAACTAGATCAAAATATCTTTCCAATGATACTAATTATGTAATATAAATATTAATCCTATTTTAAGAAATAATTGCCGGTAGTTTTTTTTCGGAAGTTTTAACTACGTTTATTCCGGGACGGAGGGAGTAGATATAGGGATAGTGATAAGATAGATCTATTCTTATAGTGTACTCCGAGTAGACTTTAATTGAAATCCTATCCACTAGACCATATGTTATAGACATAACAGCCTAAGGATAAGCTAATTAAAAAGCCATGTTAATAATGATGATATAAGCTAAACCATCGTAATTAATTTCTACATACATGGTATCAAGAGCTATAGACGCTAGTATCGTTCGATCATATCTTTAGCTTAGTTCTAGATCAATCTATCTACGAAAGTTCTCTAGGACACATCATATATAGATTAGTTAGGGCAGTCTCCAATAGTCCAATGGTCTACCTTAGAAAGACTCACAATGCTGACTCTATCATAGTTTCTATCCTCATTTATTACCCCTCTATTTATTGCTTTTTGCTGATGTGGCACTCAGATTTATTGGAGAGAGAGGGGAAAAACACAAGAAACCAAGTCTAACTAAGAAACCAAGTCTTCACGCAAACCAATACAATCTATGAGAGTGACAATGAGTGGGCCATGTGACATCATGATAGAAAATTGCATTGTGGAAGATAGTTTCTTGACACGATATCCAAGATTATAGAAACCATGATAGTTTGTAGCATTGTGAGTGCCCTTAGAGCTAGCTAATGAGTTTTTTCATCATTAAATAGTGCAAAAGACAAGAAATTAACGTGGAAGCAAGAGTCAGTCACACACTTCATGATAGATCCTCTCTCCATCACAACTCGATATTCAGGGTACGTATTCTCTCTTTCCACCATGTATGTGTAATGTTAACTTGGAGCTAGTATTGGCTCATATATACTTTTTTTTTTTTTTGGAAAAGAGGAATTGTATTAAATAAAAGCTGGGTATATGAAGCACTCCGGATTACAATAGAAATATCCAGAAACTGATTTACATCTAAATTGTACCCATGTTGTGAATAGCTCCTTATCTCAAAACCAGTTGTATACGACGCTTTACAAGATATGAATGACTGCATGGCCAAACACTTAGCAAAAAGGCCCGAGAAACGGATGTCCAACGAATCGGCGACCAACATTTTTGTAGACGGTGTTAAGAAACTTCTTCTTTCTTGTGTCTTACTTCTTCTTTCTACCACCGAAGAATGAGGAAGACTGATCAAACTTTTTCTCCCGAGTCCTTCATTGTGGCCAGATCTCGCCACAATAAAACGAAGAAAGAGACGGGAGAAAATTATTCCATGGCGGAGACATCATTTCCACCTTGATGTCACCGTCCGGAAATAAAATTCTCCATGTCGTCAAGTCGATGAGGATGTTGACGCCAGTTTTGTCGCCCTCATCTTCAACGTAGCTGTCATGGAGAAAACGATTCCACCCTACCCTCTCGTTCTTTGGAGAGGAGGAAATAAATCCCCGAACCAAGAGCCTTGGCCTGAAGAGATCGATCCTATTCCCTCTGGTCTCTGGTACTAGCTCATATACTATTGGAGACACCCTATTATCCCCAATGAACATCCATAAACATTAGAGATACGTTTTTCATCCGAAATCCTGCATTGATGATGGCAAATCCATACATCGTTGGCTCGCATCTGGCCCGTCGTCGATCTCTCATCTATCAAAGGGTTTTCACCAGCAGGCCCACGGGGTCGATCTCTCATCGAAACGTCGTCGCCACAAGCATCTGTGTTTGTTGTCCGTGCATGCGTCAACATGGATTCCCTCCGGCCGGCGCGCTTTGATGAGCACGTTGAAGTTTGAACTAGACACAATTATCATAGACCTCTATCATTGAGCTAGTAGACTACCAATCGATCACATGGGGATGAGTTTTTTTTTTTTTCTTTTACAGACCCTTATATAGTACAGTAGGATAGATATAAGTGGATTAACTAGTTAACTAGGGAAAACATGCTTCTATAAGCAGTAAGTACTGTAGTAGTAGACATAAAGCTGCATGTTTGTTTGTTTTTTCGCTGGCTTTGTATCATTGTATTGTATGTACAGAGAGTAGCAGCTATCACTAGCAGCGGGCATGCATCAAGACAAGTATGATGTGCCATGCCATGCATGCATGTTGCCACTCCCAGCTTCTCTGTCTCTCTGTGTCTCTCTGCATGTCACTGTTGTTGGGTTCCTGACAGGCTGACAGTAGGGCCGTAGGAAACCTGGCATGCATGGTTTTCAGGGCATGGTGTGTGAGATCATGCATCTGACTCACTGGCTACACCATAACCAGGTGGTCCTCTCTTACCATGCATGGGGTCGGCGGGGACGTGCCTGCGTGTGCTTCATGTTCATTGCCTCTTTTGCTTGCTGCTACACACACACACACGTTAGTATTGCAGTAACTTGTCCCATGGTTCAATGATTTATTTCTGGCTACTAGGCCCCCTGTGTGTGGGAGCAGGATGAATGTCTCGCATCATGCATGCATGCATGGCTGTTGAATTCAAGCTTTACTGACGGCAACTGAACTCTGTTAGTTCCCTTTGCCCCGGTATGTATTTGATCATTCCTGGTGCTGTGTTCGATGGAATGGGTGAAAAGCTCTTTTTTTGTGGGATCTACTACGTGTGTTGCATGCAACGTTCGTTCGTGGTCGATCGATGCATATGCATGCTTTGCATTTTGCTTGAATTGTCTCTCTCGCTTTTGCTGCATGCTTCAAGTCCTCTAATCATTTTTCCCGGACTTTGAAGCAGTGGTACTGAACCATCCTGTGGATCCCCCGGTCGTCATCAGCACGTACGGCGTCAGCCATCAGCATCCCGATGAACGAACGTCTTGCAGTATCGTTTGCATTGGAACGAAGCCTTGCCGAACAGTTTGTTCGGTAATTTGATAAACTGGTGCGCAAGATTTCCAGGCACGGAATGCTCCATTTCCGGGATAACCTAACGGGGTTTATATATTTATAGACAAAATATTCAGTGCAAATCACAACAAAATATTGGTTTGCAAATCACATCTTGGGTGCAATCCATATACTTCTAGCGCTGGAAATGGAAGATCATATGTGTATATCCTGAGAAACAATTCCACGTACGGTGCCTGTATGCCGTGCCAAGAAGTAAAAGACAGTGACAGTAATTCAGGTACCAGGGCCGGTATTCATGCTGTCACTGATGAAGTGCAGACTTATTTCCAACCTACTTCATTCACTCTGTTCCCATCTTTCTGCGACAGTCATCCTGACTATCGAGTGAGAGAGAGGCTCCCTGCGGCGGCATTGCCTGCTCGCCAGCCAGATGGTATTCGGAGTACGCACGCAAGTAGCAGCATTGTAGCAACGTGGTAGCAACTATAGCAAGCCGTGCAGCTTGTGATCACGCAGTCGTCGTCCCGCGCAGTGAAGCAAGGGATGCCCGGCCCCAGCGGCGGCCCGCGCACATGGAAATAAGTGCAGGGACGATCGAGCAGTCCAGTCGCGCAGCGCGTGGTTTCATTCCTCTCTCGTTGATTTTCCCCATAGGATCCCTAGCTAGCTCTCGACCGGGTTGAGGTCACGATCTGCCGGCTCGCCGTCGCCTCGGTTTCGGCGGAGGCGGCAGGGTATGGGCAGTTTGGGCGCATGCATGCAGCTGATGATGACGATGGATGCGCGTGTGTTGATTGTACGTACGCACGCCGCCGCCGCCGCCAAACGGCTCGCGTTACTACTATCCAGTTCAGTCGACAACTGTCTGGAAAGCACGATATATGATGTCACGAACTCACGTTCCAACAACGGCTATATATCACGTTCAGAAAACAGTATATATACATAACTAGCTAGCATAGGAAGTAACTCCAAGAGAAACGGGAAACACTGAGATCTTCATTTTCTTTGAGTGGCTTAATTTCCTGTGATTGTTTCTTTAATTCTCTCTTTTGTTCTTGGAGCAAGTCAAGTAGTCAACTCGGTTTTGGCTCGTTTTTTTTTTATCATGGGAAACGTGTAGATTGTGATCTAGAGAGGTTTCCTACTACGATATTTAAGACCACCTCCTCTCTATATATGAGAGGGTTATGACTGCTTTCGAGGAATAATCCAACTTCCAATCGTCGAAAGCCACATCTACTACTCCTTTTGGTATAGATGTACAACGGGCCGTGCCGGCCGGCCAGCGGCCCGACTCGGGCGGGCGGGGCCGGCGAGGCCGGGCGTTGCTTGTCGGGCCCGCAGGCGGTCGGGCCGTGCCACACCGTGCCGGGCGCGCCCTCGGCCCATGGCCCGGCCCACGGGGCGTTTTACCGGGCGTCGTGCCGCCGTGCCACCCGTCTGCGGCCCTTGGCCTCGCTTGTAGTGCCCTCGCTGGGCGAGTGGCGCGGCCGGCGACGCGAGCGAGGGGGAGGCGGCCGATGTCGTCGTCTCGCGGGCGGCCTTCACGGCTTCACCCGTGCCTCGCGCGGGCGCGCCGGCGCCCTCGGCGCCGGCCAAATGCGCGGGAGTGGAGGAGCGTGGGCGTGTGGGCGCGAGTGGAGGAGGAGTTACTTTCTGGCCGTGAGTGGAGGAGGAGCGCCGGCCGGACGCGAGTGGAGGAGGGCGAGCGCGAATGCGCATGTGCGCATGTCGGCATGCGTCAGAGATTGTGTGGTGGTGGCGGCGGGCGGGGAGATGATGTTGAGAAGTTAGGGTTGAGGGAGGGAGGCGTTGTGGGCTTTATGTTGGCCTGGTCTTTGGACTTTTTTATCTTTGGGCTATTGGCTGCTAAGTATTTAAGAGATTTGGAGCTTTTCACGGGCCTTCACCGGGCCGGACCGATCCGTGCCCCGGGCCGAGGCGGCGGCCCATGGCCCAACCGCCACCGGCTCGTCTTGCCGTCTTATACATGCGGCCGGACCGCGCCACACGGACCGGGCCAAAACGAACCCCGCCCGGACCGGGCCGAAATTAGTGGGCCAAATGTACAACTTTACCTTTTGGCCTAACTTTTCCTAACTATGTGTTGTCCATCACATCTCTCGACAAGATTTGACAATCTGCTGGGTGGCGTTGGAAATCATAGAATAACATAATTGTACCCCTTGACAAGTCTTCCCAAACGGTGTATAGGAGTCTAAGAAATATTAGCTTTGCTAGATTGCTAGTTGGTCCTGCCGTTTGTACCACATTATTGTTGCGTGCTAGGCCATGCTAGCACTTACCGTGTGACCTTTTTGTGACCCAATTCAGCATCAACATACTTTTTTGACGACTCCACTAGGGAAGAAGAGAAACCGATCTACTAGCAACATGTCAAACGAAGGCAAGAAGATGCATGGTTGATCGCACACCTAACCTGCATATATATCCGGGCAACATCACCTCGCTGACGCCAATCGAGGAGCTTCCTGATGTGATCTTCGCCAAAAGACTCAAGCCAAGCTCATTGCTAATCTACAAGTGTTTCATGCGAGCTTCTCCAAAGATCGGCTCAATAATGTGAGTCCGTCTTTAGCAAGCCCACTTTGCCTCTACATCCGCTACACGAGTAAAAGATAATGAAGAGGTTGAAGATTCTTACCCTACTCATGCTAATTAGACTAAGATGTTGCAAGGTCATAGGACAATAACTAATAACAACGATACAACTGATGCTAATATGAACATTCGTGTTTTGAATGGTTAGAGGGTAACAAAGTATATTGTGTTGATGCATCTACTAGTGAATTGGCTTCTAATTAAACAACCTTAATTAATATGACATGCCTTACAATTTTTATGAGAATTAAAGCATGTATGCAACAACCAATCTAGCCAAATGGTCCACTTCAACAACTGAAACTACTTAGAGCAAGCCCAATAACACATGGTTTTAAGCCAAGCCACATCATATCTAGAGAAGTTATATAGATAATTTCTATAATAGCTTGGCTCCTCTCATAATCTAAAATTTAAGCTTTTATTAAACGGGACCACATGTTGCGTGGGGAAGGAAACAAGTAGCGTAAGTATGGTTCATTGTGGGACCACACATACTGCATCGGAAATTGTGTAGCGCTCGGTGCCAAGTCTAGCACCCATTTTCTTCTCTCACCTCTTTTCTCTCTTTTCCACAAACGAATTTGTTGAGCATGTAAAATAATACACCTAAATAATTAAGCCAAACGAGGTGTATTATTGTACTTACTCTTAGGCCAATTTAGGTGGGATTAGCACAACTATGCCAATGATCATTTTTGCTCTAAATTCGGCTCATAACATGCAAACCAATAACGACGAGTAGTGCATCGGTCTTCGATGGGCTAGAATATGGTTCTTCCCAACATGCCAAAAGTCAAAAAGCTAGCTAAACACGGTGGCAATTCTTCTTTGGTAGAGAGGTGTTGCGATTAGGCCTTTTGAAACGAATTGGTGGTGTAGCTTCAACAAATGTTTAGCATGATTGGTTGATTCCAAGTTATGTTGTAGCCCGATTGTTATTCCTGATAATCCACAAGTGAATATGGTTGTTGATCTTATCACACTAAGTCGAGGGTGGAATATAGAGTTAATTAAACAAACGTCGTTGTTGATGTTCGAATGCTATCTTGAGCAAACCAATCGGTGGTATTGGAAATGACTCCTGGGCTTGGGAACTAGAGAGACATGGTCTCTACACTATTTGGTCAGCATACTGACAACTTTATAACGAGCAATGGAGTCGACTGTGCATGCCTTCGAAGATCTAGGTTTTCTGGTGGTGGAGAGTGGTTAACAGTTTCCTTCTGGCTAAAGGAGTCACATCGAGCCTGTGTTGAACTGTGATGAGGAGTCCATCAAACACATGTCGGTGGACTGCTGCTTGACAAGGTTCTCTTGGGATCAAGTCAAATTTCTTATAGGGATCAAGGTGCCACGCTTGCACGAATCAACTTGGGCACAAAACCTTGTTTATCCGACCTCTTTGTCTAGAGAAGGATGTAGGCTGTTATTACGTTGTGGAATGTGGTTGCTATGGATGTCTAGGAACAAGAGGAGACATGGAGAGCTTGAAACCCCAATGAGGAAGACAATCCAATGGGCGAATGATATAACCTTCAATTTATGGTATCTTCTGCACCCTGCAAAAAATAAGACGGTAGCGTCACCAAAGCAATGGCAGAGGCCATGGTTGGCTACCTGAAATGCAATGTTGATGCATCATTCATGAGCCAAAAATTGAACGGGACAATGAAGGCGGTTCTCGAGAGATCATGAAGGGAAACTATGTGGAGGTCGATCAAGATGGTATGACCATTATTTGAACGCATTGGCTGCCAAGGCGATGGCATGCCAGGAGTGCTTGTGTGGAGGCCGAGCATGATGGTATGGCCATTGTCTGAACACTTTGGCTACTGAGGCGATGGCGTGCCCGGATGGAATGTTATATGCACGAGAAAGAGGACTACTGCCAAATGCTTGTATCGCTGTGGGAGAAGAGAGTATCATTCAGAACTCTAAAATCACCCCACTGCTGCACCGGATCAATGATCTCATCCGGAGCTTTGTTGATTTCAAACTTTTGTATTCAAATAGAACCTGTAATAGAATAGCTCATGAGTGTGTAAAGTTAGTTCTTTGTTGAGAGTTTTTTGGAGATGGCGTTAAACTAGACAAGGCTAACAATGATGGTTGTATGGGAGGATGGTTGGTAGGATCTTAATTAACCTTTGGTTATCATGAAGGATCCTAGGTGAGATGTGGTGCAAATAAAATATAACATCCATGCATGAACAAAGTTCTTCCTTGTCCTTCCCATTTACATGTGGTCACGTGTAATTAGCCAAGACTAGTATATGGCCCCTCGCTAACGCTACAACTTTTTTTTAGGGTGCACATAAATAATACCAAACGACAATATTTTGTTAATTAATATTTCAAGTTTCTTCCAATTGTATAATAGCACAATTCCTTTTAACTTGTGAATTTCCTAAGGGCTCATGCAAATATATCTTTTGCCCTTACTAATCCATCTTAAATTCTTATTCACGGGGCAAGCCCTAAACTTCTTTGAAAACTTCTTTGGCCAGTATCTTAAAATTTAGTTCACACATATTTATCTTTGCACCCTTGTGATACATATAAAAGGCACTTTCTTGTGAGAATCCACTTTGAGTCAACTCCAAGGTTACTGAAACCACTTTTCGTCAATGAAGCTTCTTCCCCTACCCATGCAAATAGTTTTCCATCTAGATATAAAAAATGGGTAAAAACTTCTTGAAGAGAAGGGAAATAGTCACATCGGTTTGCCTTATATGTACATCTTCAAGGAATTGAGAGCTCTTTTTTTCCCTGTGTATATACATACAATACCTGGGATTGTTGTGTGCTCGAGTGGAACCGCTACTACATATTTGAACATGATCCCTAACAAATATTTGAAATATGTTAGCGAATGAACAAAACAGGTAGCCTCATCAAAGTTCATGCTGCTACTCATGCACATCATAAATCCAAATGAGTATAACTTGCTGAATATACTTGCACATCGTTTGTGCATGTAGCATGAGGATGTATCACAAACAAATCCTCATTAAATGAAGTGTTTAACAAATCAAACAAATCGTTTGTGCATAAAGCATGAGGATGTATCACGAACAAATCCTCACAATGCATGATTCGAGTAGTAAATTTGATCTTAGAGCAGTAAGCTTCTCAGGTTGTTGTAGATAACAAGGAATGTAATTGACCTCTATATTTAAACTTCTCAGGCTGCCATCTGCCAAGAAAGAAAAAAAAAATATTTTTAATTGCAAGAGAATAGATTAGGAGCTAAATTTTCTTGCCTTCAAAGCCTGTTTGGATCTGCTCATCATCTAGTGGTTTGGCCTTGTCCAATAGGTGGCATGGAGACTCTCTTTGAGCCTCTTGTTCCCGCAGTTCTTTGCTAAAATGCTCCCCTAAATGGCACACATGGAACAATTAAATAGAACAATTATTCTTATATTATTTGGCACACATGGAACCATTATATAGAACAAACTGTGATTAAGCAGAAGGAACAGAAACGTGATTTTTAATCATTGCAAAATAGACGAATTAGGACATACTAATCACTTTCATACACTACTACAAAACACAGTAATCCTAGGAACAAAAGTAGAGCAATCTATGGCATGCCTGCATGAAGATCACAAGCCGGGCCGACCACTGTCCGTTGTCGTAGATCTTGTAGCACGCACCCCATGCCACCAAAAAGATCCACCGGGGTAGAAGTAGATCACACGTCGAATCAACCACATTGAACAACTCGGAGGAGATGAAGCATATCCCATTTTTTTTTTTTAACTTGTCATGCATTGATCACCAGGTCATCACCGCAAAAAAAGCTTTGATTGGATGAAGCAAAAACAAATACGGCGTGGAGGTAGATCGATGGATATGTAATAAGATCATCCGATCCCAGGGCGTTGGCGCCGACGGCGAGAATTGCACGATTCGGATGGCGCCGATCCCGGGGGCGTTGGCGCCCGCGATCCGCGGGATGTATATGTATCGGGGGTGTGCGATAGCGAAGGTGGCGCTCTAGGCGACGAACGTCTTCCACGGCGGCGCCAGGCCGCCCGGCGCCGATGGCCGATGTGGCGGCGGTGTTGAGGGATCGTCCCGTTGTGGCCAGTGGCGGCGGCACTAAGCGTTTCCGTCGCAGCGGTTCCAGGCCTTCGTGACGTGCATGAGAAACAAATGTGGTCGTTTATTTCTATTTTAGTTTTTGTTTCTCGGTGACAAATGTCATCGTTTCTTTCTATTTTTAGTTTTTGTTTTTCTTGGTGATGGGCTTGAACCTTGGTTGCAAGGTGTGAATCAAACCTCCATGCGTGAGAATGTGCGGTGGGAGGTGAGGGTATCAGACCATGTATCAAATTTTCAATCTTAGCCCTCCAATCAGATGATGCTGTTTCGTGAGCCTTTGATTTCGTGAGCCCTCTAACTGGGACATTATAGTATAGATAGTATAGATTAGTACTAAGCAATAATAATTGTATTAACCTGTTCAAAAAAATCATTGGATTAAATAAGGCCTTTAGGGCATTGGTAGAAGTTAAGCATCTAACCGCCGCTGACAGGCGTGCATATACACGCACGATCTTCGTTTATTAAGCTACGGAGTACTACAAAACCATTTCTGCTGGTGTTGTATATGTTTGTAACTAGATCGACTGATAGAACCTTTTTAGTCATTCACTTCAGCAATTTTTATTATAAATATTTAATATCCTAATTGAATCTAAATTTAAAAGTAGTCAACTATAAGTCACATAACTTTTCGATCACTACAATTTATGTCATTTCTCCATCCTAAATTTCTTTAAAAAACAAAAAAAAAAAAGAATTTCACATTATGAAAACTTTAAACAAAAAATTGTAGCCTTAAATGATTTCAACTTAAAAGGTTATCAACTAAAAGTTTCAAATCTCTTCGAATACTACAACTTTGGTAAAAAGTTTACCTTGGTCTAATTAATTTTGTATGAAAAGGTTATAAATTATTATATTGATAGGAGGTGTCATCTATGGTGTAATCCGCCAACATAAATCGAAAGATTCGAAACTCAGTTCATCGCACTAGCAAAATATATAGTGGAGTTCTTCTTGTGTTTTAAGTAGTAACAAGTCCTTAGCTCATGGGACACACCTCCCTAGATTGCTAGGAGGCATTTAGTAGGAAAAAGCTCATATAAAAATATTAAACACTAAATACTAGAAAAACCTCACGTTATTAGAAGAAGCTGCATATTCTGGTTGTGTCGATGGTATATTCACACATATATAGCAGAGTGTAGAATACTGATGTACACGCACTTGGTTTGAACTGCCAAAATCAGTAGGGACTGATTACGGCATTGCCGCGGCCGGCGTGTCGTGTGCATGATGCGTTGAGTGTGTTGTACAGTACTCTCTCCGTTCTAAATTATAGTTTATTTTAGCTTTTCCGTTCTAAATTATAGTTTACTTTGGCTTTTCTAGATACATTATTTTTAATATACAACTAGTTATACACTATGTTTAGAAAAGGCAAAATGACCTGCAATTTGGAACAGAGGATACACCAGACGTACGTACACTGCACGTGCCCTATTCTCCTCCTATCCTAGTCCTAGCAAGATCCTCTCATCACGCACTATGAATGCCACATGCGTCGAAATGTCGAATCGATATCAAGACATATGCATGTTGGCGCGCGCTGTTGTTAATAATGCGCGTACTTAATCTCCGACCGAACACACAGCACAGTACCGGCCGGGGGCTCACTAGCTACTCCTGTCGATCATGGGTTGGGCAGTTAGGATCTGGTCCAAGTCACGCGTACGCGTACATCCAGACCACATGGCGTGTGTGTGTGTGTGTCTCCCCCACCCCACACCGCTGGCTTATACGTGCGCCGGCCGGCGGTGTGCGCATCCGTTCCACATGCTGTGCGCATGTACCGTCCGGCATTGCGTTTCTTTGAACCATCGATGGATCGACAGATCGATGCGTCGACCTCGGAACACGTTGGATCCGGACGAACATCGATGATCGATCCACGTATTTCTGGCCGGATCGGAGCGACGACACAACCGCTTCGCGCGTGCTGTGTGGTCGTCATCGTCGTCTACATGGCGTCGTTTTATTTGGCGCACACGTATGTACGTGTACGTACGTGTGAGGGCCAGAGCTAGAGCCTCTGGCATAAAAGTTTGTACATACGTGCCAGTTGATATATATATACGTATGTACGCGCTGGTCCTGGTGGGCTGCCGTCGTCGTTGATATATGGGTCTCACGTACGTACTGAAACGGACGCCACGCCATATACAGGAGCAGTACTACTCGTGATCATTATATGTACTTCGAACGATATGATCGATCGACGCGGTGTCGATCGGGATCGATGATGTATCATTTATTATTGTATGTATCGTTGATGATGGAAGACAAGTATAGCAATAGCTGGTACCGATCGTCATAGATTGCTCGTAACACGTACGTGGACGTAGACGCGCGCGTACTATACACGAGCAAGTACGTACGTGTACGTTCTTACGTACTCGACTCAATGCTTCTAGCTTTCTTGTCTTTTTAAGTATTGGATGGATGGATGGATGGATGGATGGATTGCGTGCGATCCGTCTTCACCGCCGGCATCTTGATGGGTGGCCTTAATTTTCGTCGTACAAAACCAACAAACACGCGGTTACACCGTATGCACGTTCACTAGTTTTTCGTTCGCGAGCGGGATTTACCCGTATTTCGTCAGTAAGAGGCAATGAGGTGAACAGTTTGTTATTAAGTCGGCAATGAGGTGACAAGGGAGGAAACCACTCAGCCTGCTAATGGTTTGGGCCGAATTGAGTTTTATGGTTTGGTTTTAGTATTGGGCTGAATAGGTTTGGAGGATATGGGGGCTTTTATCCCATAGTTTGGTCTGTTGGGTTTGAGGAAAGCAATAATTTGGTCCGGTTTGGTTTGTAGCCCATGGTTCCAATTGGTTCCCAACTCAACTCCCTGACGATTGACAAAGCGCATCAGCAGCTCACAAAAAAAACATGATCCTGGATCTACTTCCGATTTCTAGTGGGCTGAAACCATGGGTTGGGATGGTTTTTAGCTAGCGTGACTGGGGGGAGTTTGGTTTCGGAGACCACGGGTTGGTTTGGGGTGGGTTTATTTTTTTGTTAAATGTTATATGGATTGGGTTAGTTACAGGTTGGATTTGAGCCCACTAGCAGGCTGAGAAACCACACACATAGCCCCAACAAGAAAACTACGCTACTGGATCCTTGGTTAAGTCACATTACATAACAACATATTTTACAACCAGATAGCAGCAATCACGGACAGGGGCAAGTAAGATATGCATCATAAATTTCAATCACCGGATGTCTTGCTTGCGTCACTACCGGAAAACAAGGCTTAAGCATGTGTCCGGCTCTTTGTCGAAAGCCAAAATATCGGGCACTCGTCAAAGAAGCCATATGCCTAGTGCCACAGTGAGCACACACGACAAAAGATCCGACACTTTCGACAATGGACCGCTTTGTTGAGTGCCAAGGCTTGGCACTCGGCAAAGGAGTCTTCTTCGCCGAGTGTCACGATGGTCCTCGGCAAAGGCTCGATGTCGTCAAAGGTAACCGCCGCCGTCGCTTCTTTGCGGCGTGACACTCGGCAAAAGAAAATAGACACTCGTTTTTTTTTCTCTGCGAAAGTGTCGTTTTTTCTTTGCCGAGTGTCGCTCATTTGGCGGAGTGTCCCGGCTTGGCACTCGCAAAGAACTTTATTTTTGCCTAATTGCCTTCAAACTTATTCTCCTCAACACATACCACATGTCCTACTTCCTACAAAAAGTTTAGTGTAGTTTTGAATTTATTTTCTATATATAACTAATTAATTGCATTTCAAACAATTTTTTTTGAATGGGGCCGAGGGCATATTCGGGGTTACACTCGGCAAAGAATTAAGTAAAAAAAGTATAAAACTCTTTGTCGAGTGTTAGGCGTTGGGCACTCGGCAAAGAGCTCCAACGTTCCCCGCGGTCACTTCACTTTTGCTTGCCGTGTGCCCGTTCGCACCGGGCAAAGCCTTTCACGAAATGCTTCATATTTAGCCCTCGGCAAAAAGGCTACCTTTTCGCCGAGTAAACTTTACCAAGTGTTACACTTGAGAAAGGGGCCGGATCTGATAGTGCGTATTACAAAATAATAATATATACAGACAGACACTTCGGCAAAGCGGCCGGATCCGGTAGTGCGTATTCTTTCACAAGACAAAAAAAAATACAGAAGATGCGCGCATGTGTATTCAGGGGATTTTACATATTTACCAAATTTTTACGGTTGCGCTTTACTCGAATACCGGGGTTTAGAACGCGTCTTTACAAATTTCGGCGCTTAAGTTGAACATCTTACATTTATACCACTTTGTCCTACGTGGCGTGCCGATCAGATTGAAACACTCACACACAGTCAGCAACCACACGGAAATTACCTCCACGCCCCTGCCCTTTCCTTCCAGGGTCGCATGCGGCCGCGACTGCCAGGGAGTCGGGCTCGCTCGTTCTTTCCGCAAGCGCCGCGCGGCTGGAGACAGAGGGCCGCGCAAGACCGGGCGGACACCACGCCCGCCGCCCCTCTGCTCGCCGGAGATCCAAGCGGCCACGGCGATTCAAGGAAGCTGATCCAACACCTCAAGGAAGCTGATGGCGAGCGCGGCGGCGGCGTGGAAAAGAGCGGCGGCGTGGGTGAGCTGGTGGCAAGCGCGGCTTGGTGCGCGGCGGCGAGCCGGGCGAGCATGGCGCGGGGCGGCGCGCGGTCAGGGCACCGGCGATGCGGGGCGAGCGGCGCAGCATGGCGTGGGGAGCTGACCTTTTCTTCCCTTTTCTGTGGCCGTGGGGAGGTTACACACTTGGCTACGCCGTGAACGCAGCATGACTCAAGCCAGACCACTCGACACATGCAGCTAGCTAAACATAGAATGTAAACATGCCAATGCATCAACTGATTACATCATGAACATGCACGGGATTTGTCAACATCCTCGAGGTCGCAGCGTCGTGTCTGGCGGCTCGCTCGCGGACATGCCAGTAGCGCGCGGGGCGGTTAACGCGTGTGCCCGGGGCCGGGGCAGGCGCCGCGGCGGCGGCCATGGCTGGGCGTGGCCTCGAAGGGCGCGCGGCCCTGTCCGAGCTCGCACGCACGCGCCCATGGGCGGCCTGTCCTGTGCGGCACGACCTGATCTATTCTGTTCCTGTTGGGAATGTTGAGGTAGGAGATGAAGCTGACGTGTGGGACCTATTTGTCAGAGGGAGACCGAGAAAAAAAGAAGGGGTAGTATATATGTGCATGCAGCACGGAGCCCGGTAGCATGGCCCGCGGCACGAAGATTTGGCCCGGCCCGAGCACGGCACGCGCACGGCGATCCTGGCCCATGGCACGGCCCGGCCCGTGACCCGGCCGTGCAGGCCCGGACTGCCCGTGGCATCGCGCAAGGCACGGCCCGGTGGCCGATGAAATACAAGAACTAGAGAATTTGGCCCAGCCACAAGTATTACAAAGTTTATTCTATATTTCCTAACCTAACTCCCGTAACAGCAGCACAACCTTCTCTCCGTGTCTCCGGAGTGTCGCTCCTTCCCAATTCCATCCCAGCCCCCACGCCCGCCGCTGGTCTCAACGCCTCGTCAAACCGGGGCCTCGTCGAACCAGGGCGGCACGGCGGCAGCGCCTCTCCCTCACCCCAACCTCCCTCTCCGCAGCCGCAACGACGCCACCAAGCCCCAAGCCCCCGCGGCCCTCCAACCGAGACTCGCTCCTCGATTCGCTCCTCACGCCCGCACCAAGCCCGCGCCCGGCCGCGCCGCCGCGCCACGCCCCCGCCGCCGCACCTCCACACACCTGCGTCCGGCGGCCATCATCGGTAGAAACTCCCTCGCGGCCGCTCGCTCGGGCGGCCGACCGTCTCCCTCTACGCCGGATCTGCGGCCGCGGCGGGCCATGGTCACGGCACGGGTGGCACGACGCGTGCCGGGTCGGCCCGACGGCCCACGGGTCGTGCCTTGGGCGCCCGGCACGAGCATCGCCGGGCGCATCGGCACGGCAAGCACGCGCCGCGGCGGGCGAGGCACGCCGGGCCGCCGGCCGGCCGGGCACGGCCCGATGCACATATATAAGGGGTAGTGATGACATTTAGCCCGCATGTGCTGATTGTGTTCCAGCGCTTTTCGCACCACCTAGCGTGCCACGGCAAAAGTGGTAAAAATATAAGATATTCAATTTAAGGTCGATAGATTTGTAAGACACATCCTAAAGCTAGTATTCGAGTAAGTTGCATCCGATATAATGCTAAATATGTAAAATCCCCGTGTATTCATAGCCAGCGGCGAACGTGAAGCACCCGAGAGAAAAAATACTGAAGATTGAATTATGGGAGAAAGAGGCGGCGGCGTCGATCCGGGTTTCGATGGAACAAACCCGGTTATCAGAGGCGGCGGGCGTCGATCCGGGTTCGGATGGAACAAACCCAACCGACCTGATCGAAACAAACGCACCGCCACAGGCAGCCGCACGTGCGGGCTTTATAAAACGTGACACGCGTCGACCGAGCCCACTACGAGTAGGTAGACGACAAATGGACGGCGGCGAAGCGGACACGCGAGACGGCGCCGGCGCGGAGACGACGGCGCCGGCCTCCTCGTCGTCCGACGACGACGACGATCTCGTCGCGGTGGGAGAAGACGAAGGGAGTACTGGTGCGGCCCCGGCGCCGGCGCCGATGATAGAGTTCGTCGTGGCGATCAGCATGAGGAGGCCGAGGCCGCGCGTGACGCGGCCAAGGCGGAGGCGCGCGGTGGTCCGATCGCCCGCTGCCGGTGGCTCCGACCACGGCGCGCGGCGAACCAAGGAGTTCATGCAGTGGCGGGAGTGGTACCTGCGCAAGCAGCGGCGGGAGAAGGAGAAGGCGTTGTTCTACTATGCCGGGATACCGCCGCCGGCCAGCTGGATCTAGCAACTCCTCCCCGTCGGGCGTTGGCGGATCGCGGACCATCGACTTGGACGTTGTGTGGTCAAGGATTGGAGAATTGGGGTTTACGAACAAAAGATATGGAGAATTGGTGTTTCCGAAAATAGATTTGGACAATTGGTGATTGGGTAGGATTTGTTTAATTTCCAATATTCAAATTGTCATTGATAGATGATGAGAACACCCGGTGTTAACTACTCCTTCTGTTGCAAATTATAAGTTGCTTTGATTTTTTTTTGTTTATCCATTTACTTATGTATGTAGCCCATATTAAGGCACTCCAAATGCTAGAAATCATCATATATAATTTCTATATATGTAGACGCTAAGTATGAAAACTATGTTTCTGATAGATAGTTGCTATAGATTGATCTTTTGTTCAATCACATCTCTTCTCTCTCCATCCACCTATGATATCTTTTCATATCTTTGTAGACTTGTGTCTAATTTAGACCCGGTTTCTCCTAATTAAATTGCTTCCACATCGGCAAAATGCTTAGGTGGTAGAGTAAGTAATACACAGAAACGATGACTGTTTATTCTTAGGGTCTTACCAGATCATATCAGTTCTCCGCGCATAAAGTTAACGTTTTACTAAGTAGGGAAAAGAAAACATTTACATTTTAACCTAAGACCTGAATACCTGAACACAGAAAGTTTGGGTCCAGACAAAATTTTATTCACGGCGCGCTGCCTGGAACACAGCAAAACTGTACTGTAAATATGCCAAAACAACAGTAAAGGTACTTTATATATACCATGTACATGGCACCAATAGAACAAACTAAATGTAAACCCACTCATCTAGATTTCTCGTCAGATTCTTGGAAATGAGCTCTTTCAATCCGCCGTGTGATCTGTGAAACCGCGTACTGCGAGCCAGTTGATGCCGCGTAGTAAGACGTCACGGTGAGCTGAGCAAACCTTGGAAGTGCATATGCTGCATCAAGTAATATATATCATCATTAGGTACTCGACAGTAGAGAAAAATAAGGCATGCTCTTCAAATTTAATTTCCTTTAAAAGAAGTTGAATGTTTCCCTTGCTGATATGCTTCCAAGTTCGAACAGAGATCTAAGAGACTTGACATTTAAATAAAGAACATTGGTACAGAGCTGTAAGCCTGAGACAATTCTGGTTCCATCCCTACATGAAAAACATTTATTGAATGGCTACCATGATACATATCCATGGTTCAAATATCTCTATAAATTTCATCTAGACTGTATAAAATTGCAATTTACACCCTCCCATCTGTTCAAAACACCTACCTAGTGCATGGCACCTGACAGGTGAAATCCTGTTCTATTGGACAGGCAAGATATGTGAGGCCAATATTTTTTTTTTTTTTCGAAACTGATTAAGACATCCAGTTAATCGTGATTAGTAACGATCAGTCAGGTTGATTGGTTCCATGGCGATCAGCTATGCACTACGATTAGTCAGGTTTAATCGCAACTAATCATGATTAGTTGGGGTGATCTGTGCCATGGCGACTAAGATCGATTAGACAATTTGATTTGATAACATTGTTTGAAAATTAGAATTTGGAAGGAACTTCAAACTTGACCTGAACCTCAACTTGCTTTGATTGGACTCCAACAATTATATGATAGTATCTTATATATATAATAACAATAAGCATGAAGTTTACAAGCCAATATTGTTTACATTAAGCTGTTGAACTAAAATATATTTAGATACATGTCTGGGTTGAGGAATTTGGAAAGAACATGTTTTGACAAGAATGAAGCCCCATCTAATCCAACCATAATGACATAAATTCTATCTAGTCTAAACACAAAAGAATACAATTTTTTCATGTTTCCAATTTTAGATGTGCATAGATTCCCAGTCCAAACACATAAAGAAGCATTGGTTTAATAATCAGATCATATCTCAAAAAAGTCAAAGTAACTTGCGTGGACAATTTAGTAGAGCTTATTGCATTTACTCAAACAAAGATAGTTATTGGAGACTTACCACCAAATACAGCACTAGCACCTGAGAACATCAGCAGCGGTGGCACCTACAGAAGTATCAATTTTCCAAAGTGAACAAACCATAATAAAGCATCCTTTCTCAAAGTTCTATAGCAATCAAATCACAAAATCTCCATAAGCTATTAGCAATTGCCACTGAAACACAGGACAGGGAACAGGGGCAAAGCTACAAGCAAATGAACTCTGGTGCACTGTGTAAGTACCATACACAATTTTGTTAAAACAGTATTATGAAAATGAGGCTGTTGAATGACCAAAAAAAAACCTGGTGCATTGGCACCAAGTAACTTCAACGCCTGAATGTGTTAGGAAGGTCAACTCCCTAAACGCTAATGTGTTGAATGCCTTGTTCAGCTCCCCATTCCACTGCTTTTAAAAATAAACTAAAAAAGGATTTTAACGGAGAAAAGAGTATGCAGGCAATCAGACAATGGCTATTACTTTTCCTTGAAATACTCTGTATTTTTGGTAGAAAAATTCCTGCAATGTCAGCATATACTATATAGTTTGTAGTTGAGTTGAGCCTGACAATTGACATCCAGAGAACCAGATATTTATTTATTAACATATCCTTCTTACTGCACAGACTTACTAAACAGGTAGAATTCTCTTGATAATTTGTTTGCTCGTTATTTTTATCTAATGATGGATAATTTCTTCTATACGCCTCCTACTAATACAATTGCAAAAGACCGGTGCATAGTTTAGGCTTCAGTGCTTCACACATGTAAAACAATGAATCAGACTTCTAGATCAATATTCACCAAACTTTAGGATTCTATCTAAGATAGATCACAATAAAACATATAGTCATACAAGCGAGTCAGTAAACAAAAGCCGAGACTTACCCCAACGAGCAACTGCAGCCACTTCGGCCCTTCACATGCTTCTGGACAAAGGGATCCCTGTTCCAAAGAAACAACAAAACAATGTCAATTTGTACGAACCTGGATGCCTACTAATCCAATCTCAAAATCAAACAAATGGAAGGTACCTGTGTTAAACCCGTGCACAGCACTGAGCAAAGCGCCGGCACCGGAGCCAGCCTACAACAGCAGCACAAACAGGACAACAAAATCGCACACAAGTTAGCAGCAATTTTCCTAAAGCGGTGGCGCAAAGACCACATGAATCTCGCAGTGTGAGGGAGAGCGGGAATGGCGTGTTACCACGGGCGGTGACGTCATGCAGGACGGAGGTGATGGCCCAGTCCCTATCTTCCTACGGGCAGAACATAAGAACAGGTCAGAAACATCGCCAAGGAAAAGCCTCAAGGGATCAGGAGAGGAAAGGAACGGGGAGAGCAGTACGCACCGCGGTGGGGTTGAGGAGGGAGAGGCATCGCGGGCACCGGGGCGTGCCAAGGCCTGGGTTCATAGTGGGATCGCGGTGGAGATGCGCGCCGCTGCGGAGCTTCTCCTCGTACACCTCCCGCGTGCCCATGCCGATTGCTGGAGACGGTTGTGCCGCCGCCGCCCCTCCTGCTCGGGGTCGCGGACTCGCGCTGGGACTCGCTTCCGCCCGGGCTGGGCAGAGTGACGGGGTGAGAGGAGGGCATTTGTGCCAAAATTTCGTGGGCTCTGCAGACTAGTAAAAACTGTTGGGCCAAGATTCAGGGCCTCCCTCAACTTTCATCGAAGTCCATTTTTACTCCCTTAACTCTAAAACCGGAGTAAAAATTGTTCAAGAATCAAGATATTAATTATCAAGAAAAGACCTAATGAACTCAGGTGCTACAAATCCAAACGTCAATCCAATAAAACATATGCAGAAACATCTCATGATGCAGGTGCCAGTGGTGGAGCTAGGATCTTTCAATTGGGTGTTCCGATTCCCAAGCCAAAACAAAATGCTCAGTTCTAAAGGAAAAGAAGTTCACAATATCGATAATCGATATAATGGTTCAGGCATGTATGAAAGAATGGGAATAACAAAATATTCAATAAAATTACAATTTAGTTTCAACATCATGATCCATCGCTTCAAGGCTGATCAACAAATGGGACCAAGCATTTGTTCAAGTGTTGATCCCCATGTTATTTCTCAATTAATTCTTCACATGTTCATTGAAGAAAATACTGTTAGTACTAGCATTAGGGGCAGAACCAGTAAAGGGGCATGTACACCCGATAATTTTTGCAAACAGTTCGAAGCTTGTAGACGTCAAATAGCCGAATAAATTTAAGTTAGGGTTTGGGTGTTTGATTTCGCACAACAGGAAGGGCAGAGAAGGGGAGGGCGGAGCTCTTAACTTTTGACGCCTAGGGCCACTATCAAAACACTCGCATCAGGTCAAATACCGACTGCATCGGGTTTAATACTAATACCGATAGATAACAAAACTTGCTTAAAAATACATAACTTTAGATTATATCTTAGTCCATACTTAAATCCACAACATAGTTGGCAGAAAATAAGAAATGCTTACAGAATTACGTAGCTAATGGATGCGTTTCTTCAAAAATCTATGTTTCTTCTACTAATTCTGAATGTACTTCTTGAGAAGATTGGATGTCTGACACAGGTTGTATAATTGGTGTAGGCGCAGGAGAAAAAAAAAACGATCTAATTGACCTTGTCCTCTTCATTGTACAACTCTACAAACTAGAAAAAATTGGAATAATCAATTATCATTTACGGATCCTTGGATCGGAGCAATTGATTTGAGAATTGGGAATTGGGGATTGAGATTTGGGAATTGGGAGGGAATTACCGCTGTTGCCTCCTGCAGTCCGGCCTTCCTGAATGCGTGCGCCCGTGGTGCTGCCGCCCCCTGTGCCCTGGTGCCGAGCGAGAGTCTAGAGAGGCGGCGGCGGTCGGCGCGGCTCGGCGCGGCCGCACGGGAAGATGACGACGCGGAGGGCGCGAACGGAAGCGGGCGTGGTGAGACGATGATGCAGCGACGGGAAGCCAGACGAGGACGGCGGCGGCTGGGCGGCGCTTGGAGCCTCGGCGGCTCAGCGCGACCGCGTGGGAAGACAAGGACGCCGTGACGGGAAGCCAGACGTGGACGCCGTGACGGGAAGTAGGGTTCGAGCCTTCGAGGCTTCGACGACGCCGCGACGGAAGTGGCCTCATTTTTGCTGGGCCGGGCCGCAAATATACCTATTCTCTATGGGAAAATTTGGGCCACGCCTAGGGCCGCGGCCCTAGCGGCCAAATCCGCCCTTGCTCTTCGCCCGGTGAAGATACCGACGAAGGCTTGGGCCCCCGCGTAGGGCAGCGGCGTAGGCGGCGGTAGCCCACCCTGCCACCCCGTCGGAGAAGAGAGAGGAGGGGAACGAGAGAAGGCACGAAGGGTGAGCTGTGATGCGGACGGCATACGGCCCAGTCCGGGGTCGTTGGGCTCAAGGGAGCCTACCCGCACAGGTCTTCTGTTGGGCCGTTCTTTTTCACGTTTGTTTCCAACTATTTCTTTCTTTCGCTCTCTCTCGAGTAAAATGCACGCACGGTCCTCAAACTATTGGCCTGCCTCCGTCCGCAGTCCTCGAACTATCAAAAACGACTATCTAGGTCCCTAAACTATTGTTGATGCACACCAAAGGTCTAAAACTTGCCACGTTAGGGAAATTTTTTTAAAAAGACCCTATCTATTTTCTCTTTCTCGCAATCGCTCCTTCCTCTGCCTCGGTGCGCCTCTCCCGCGCTCCACCAGTCCACCTCCATGCACACAATCTGCAGCACCGCCGAAGTCCATGCACACAACTAGGACAGTGCACCGCGCCCGCCTCCATGCACACAACCGCCTGCATGCAACAGCCCGGTGAAGCCCTCACGCCGCCAGCCTTGCGGCCTTCATGTTCAGGTCTCGTGTCCAGGTCGCCGCGCCGTGCAGGGGAGTCCAACTAGATCGGCTACGCCGCGGTGGCCACCGACGAAGGGGAAGGTCGCGCCGCGCTGGGCCGCCGCGGACGCCGTGGTCGCGGTGGCGTGGCACCATGTAGAAGCCGGAGTGGTCCGACGACCTCGAGTTCCCCATGGTGTCGACCAAAGGCCTCCTCGGGGATGGTGAAATCTGTGACGCCATGGTGCACCGAGGCTGGCTGGCCATGTATACCTCCATCGACCCGGCGTCCCAGCCACAACTAGGACAAGTGCACGGCATCAGGCGCTGACCGAGGTGTGCAGGCCGGTGGACACGCATAAGGACAAGGGAGCCGAGCATCACCGCGGACGGGCCACGCCGCCCGGCGCGGCGCCGCCACGCCAACGCTGCGTTCGACATCACCGCCAACGGCCGCAACGTGGCGGCGGAGGGCACGGCGGCCGACTGCCGTGACCGCTGTTCTGCTCACCAGCCCACGCGTCCGGCGGCGCCGGGCGCTTCAAGAAGGGGTTCGTGCCATCCCGGGGTTAGGCTCCGCCGCCGCAACGGCTTCGGGCGCTGGTGCCTCACGAAGCGAAAGCGCGGGCGCCGAACGCGAGTGTGGCGCCACGGGCGAGGGCGCGCACGACGTGAGCGCGGGCGGCCTCGCGCCGCTGGCGCCCGCGGAGAGGGCGGCGCGACACGGAGCCCGGCCGGCCTCGGCGAGGGCACACGCGGCCACGGATAGCCGGCCACGTGGTGGCTGGCGGAGGAGAAGGAGCAGGCACCGCCGCACCGGTGAGGACATCCGCCACGCACTCGCCCTCCGCCGACGGCACGGAGCGGCATGGCGAGGAGCTCCTTCCCGCCTCGTCGCTAGGATGGCGAGGTCCACGCTGCAAGGCAGGATGGGCGGCGAGGCGCGGCGCAACAGGGCAGATGCACGACACACGACCGTGGCGAGGTCGTAGCACGCAGGAAGGAGCTAGTTGCGTGAAAGAAAAATAAATAGGGTTTTTTTTTGAGAAATTACTCCCGACGTGGCGTTTTAGACCTTTGGTGTGCATCGACAATAGTTCAGGGACCCAAATAGTCGCTTTGATAGTTCGAGTACCTAGATGGGAGGAGTCCAATAGTTTGAGGACCCCTACCGCATTTTACTCCTCTCTTTTATATATCTTTTATATTTGATTATTGCTTATCTTCCCGATTTCGTTTTTTTTGAGATTAAACACGGGCGCCCAACAAGCACGAACACTCACCCTACACACGTACATCCTACCGTAGGCGCCTCATTATTGACGAAGCTGTCACCTACACTTAATTCATAGCACTCAAAAAATCTGAATTAAATAAAGAAAAACAGTGCGAGGTCACGGACCTAAACCCTAGTGGACATGTTCCACCGTAAAGAACCCAACCAGCTGATCCAAATCAGTTCGTTTCAAACCGTGCTATCTACCTCCCCAAAGCGGTTTTGAAGACGGTTTGCTACAGTAACGATCAGTTTAATAACCACCATGGCAGAACATTGGTCAAGGTCAATAGATGGATACATAAACATTTATTACAAACCATTGTTTTTTTACTTCTTTTCGAAGACAAGAATCACAGCACACAAAATATAGTGAGCAGTGCATCTTCAGTTGAGCCAACAATACCAACAAGCTTAACAAACGGTGGGCCGTTCCTTTTTCTCCCCTCAGATACTTTACAAATTAATATGTGTGCCAAAAGATTGCACATGAAACGCAGCAAGCAATAAACAAGCACAGAGAGTTGACTGCTGATTTGAACTTCCAGATCATACATAATACTTTGTTCCGTCTTGCCCATTTGAACTTCCAGATTATACAAAATACTGCATAAGAACTAAATCAGTGCACAACAGTCTCCAACTACATAAGAGCCTACAATAGAAGTCCTCGGGCACACAAACTTTCCACACGCAATTATGTCATAATCTGTTCCAAGGAATCATAACATGTACCAAAAATTTATGATATGGACAGCCCAGAACCCTGACCAGGTTACAACATTGCATTCGATAGCATAACACGCTACAATGCCGCTTGCGCTGTTGAAAACCCACCTTATGCATGCATAAATCGAATACGGAAACAAAAATGGAAGGCACTCAACCTACAAAACTTAGATTAGGAAACAAAACAACAATAGAAAAAAAATGGAAGGCACTCAACCTTGGTGCTCATGCTAGATCTTGCCCATTGTTTAACTCACAAATCTACATCATACCAGTTCAGATGGGATACTGAATTCACCTGGGGGAAGGAAAAGCTAACAAAAACCTTGTTATAGCTTAAATAGATCAGAAAGAGCTGCACTAAAAAACAAAGGTGCTTCCTGTTAAAAAGGAGCCTACTGTTGTTACATAAAGGCTCTTGTGACCCCCTAATTACAGATAATTAAGAAACCTTCTTCAAAAGCTGGGTCTCCAATTCATATGACCAAGCTGTGGTTGCTGATAAGCCCCAACTTGCGGCCTGGAGCCGCCACCCCGACCCCAACATTGGGACCAATGGCTGATGGCACCTGTTGATGCACCATGGGGTGCGGACTTACAATAGAGGGAGGCTGCTGAGGATGGTACAGGCCTGGGAACTGCGCGCTGAGAGGATTGAGCTGTAGCATTGAAAGATGCATTTGCTGGATTTGGCACAAAAGCACCAGGCGTTGCTTGACCTGGTATGTTGTAATATGAAGGAACCTGCAAAGGTGGCATCTCTCTAGCTGGCTGAATCCAGATGTCAGATGTCTCAACCTGTAGAAGGTACTCAAATTAGTAAAATGAAAGGACCAAACTCAGAAACCATGAACACAATTGGCCTAAAGACTTCGCTATCAGATTATCTTATTAGAAAGAGACCATTCCCACTCGATTTACTTTTTTGCAGGGAAAGACTGGGGCACTTCTGAGATAAAGTACTCAACCCATAATAAACAAAAAAAGTAAAGAGAGTCCTTTTAAAGGTACCCATCTCTCTAATTTGAGACTTAATACCATTCAAGAAACTGTAAATTGTACCTGTGGAGTTGAGGCATAAATGTTGTCCTTATACTTCATCCTATTGACATCATCAACACCAACTGCAGCTCCAATAACACCAGGGGAACCCATTGTAAAACCAGCTGGATGAGTGTAATTTCCGTAGCCAGAAGGGCTACCAGATGGGACTGGTTTATACTGTGAAACTCCATACTTCACGCCTCCTGCAGTTAAATGTGAACCTCCACTGGGCATCTGAAGATAATTATTTCCATTCGATGGATAAGGGACATTTGGCGTATAGTTTGGCATAGGCATGGGATAAACTGGAGAATAGAGTTGTCGATATGGCATGAAATTTGGAAAATGTTGCACATGCACTTGAGGGTACATCTGTGCGGCAGCTTGTTGCTGAGAGATATGCTGCTGCTGTGAAGAGATCGGAACAGGGCTGTTGCTCACAATCTGTGGATTTAGGGCCTGCAACAGATGTCACAATTTAATCATGAGTTTCACTAAGACAGCATTACGCAAAAGAGGTGGCAAAATTGTCTTTGTTTTTCTTCAAATGCAACGTTATGTCAGATAATCAGCTGCTCTCCCCTACTTCTAAGTTCTACCTCCAGTATGTGTGTGAGTGACAAGTAAAAATAATACAGAAAGGAGTACAGGAGAGAGCAGTTAAAAATCAAATTAAAGTGCTACCTCAGAGGTGGAAGGGAGAACTTGTGAGTGAACATTAGGTTCTGGCATCCTGAAGACTTGCACAGCAACAGCATTATCTGCTTCTGGATTTTCTGAAGGGTACCCCTGATGAGAGTAAGGGATTGTAAGCAGTAAATAATAGTTTCATCCATATTACTGACATATGCTAATTTGGCATCTGTAATAATTCTCCACCAGTATACTATAGTAGGAATTAGTTTTTGAAGTTGTATTTTGAAAATGCCAACTATATCCAAAAAAAACAATTTTTTGTGACTTCGCAAAGTAGTACAATCAAGGAGACCAATTCACAACTGGGTTCCAATTCCAATATAACATTTACCTGAGAAGAGGAAGCTAACACTTGCGGGTGTACATTAGGCTCCACCAGTCCATATAACTGGGCCTCATTGGTTGTATGCATATTAGGATCTTCATGACCATAAGCCTGCAGATATTCAAGTTCTACATGTCATGGACAATGCCAAAAACAAACTCTGAAACGAGAATGTAACTTAACTATACGATAAGCTAGCAAACAAAATGCCAAATAAAAAAAATCCATGTGAAGCTTCTTTACCGAAAAAGGAGTCAAAGACGAGGTGATTTGGGTACTGTCCCCATCTGCTGCGCCAACTGGAGTGTCACTCTGAACTAAGCCTAGGCCATCATCATTCTCAACTTGCCCACTCATTCGATCACTATCCTCAGATGGGGGCAATGAAATCCCAGCTGTTGACGTGGACAGTTGTTGTGAAGATCTAGCTTGCTCATCCATGTCATCATTTCCAGCATCCAAACTATCATCTTCACTGACCTGTTGAACTGATTCTTGTAAACTACATATAACAAAAGGATTGTCAGAGGAAGCCATATTCTCTTAATTACCCACAGTACCAGAGTGCAAGAATAGCATTCAGAAATGACAAGCTATAATTAAAGTAAAAAAAGTATGATTAGAATTTGTCAAACGTAAACCAATAATAATATAAGTTACAAATGTACCTAACAAGAATCTAAAACCCAATGCTATGCCAATAAAACTGCAAGCTTGCAAACTATTTCACCATATAAAAATACAAATATAAATGCTTAGGTAGCACATAGCACTTTAACAAATGTTGTGACATAAACTACTGAATCAAGTTTATTGAATAAAATATTTTTAAAACAGGAAATAGTCAATATAAATAACTTCCAAGGGAACAATTTATGCTAAAAACGCTGCTTGCTACAATATTATCTTCTCTTCGTTGAAAGAATTGGGATAGGTTCACCTAACTGTTCTGGTTGCTCAGTGTCTTGTGGGGCGAGGCAGGTACTTGTTCCGAATCCAAGCCAGATGTGAAACTGCCAAACCTTAACTTTGTCTGCTCATATTCTGGAACACGAAGATGTTCCGAATAATAACATGCTCCACCTCATGCAAGTTAGCTTGTGAAAATTTCTCAGATAACCCGCTTACATCTGGTGCGCTAGCATTTTCACAGTTGCTAGCTGAAGGAGATGCAGCATCAGCTATATTGTCATCTGAATCGGTGGTAGGTGACTTCTTTGTCGATTTTGGCTTCCACTCCTTAATAGGGTGTACTGCTGAAGAGAAAATTTGTCATTTTATCTGAATGTTTTCCTAAAAGCATTAGACATAATGGATAAAGAAAAACTAAGCTAGACATCAAAGTGGCAAGTATAATTTTTTTCAATATAGCAGTTCTGTGGCAACACAGAACAGTCACAAAGTCATTGTCAATTAAGGAGTATTTCAGTAAATAAATCTTTACAGGTAGTCATATAGATCTTCATACAAAAGCGAAAAAGTAAAATAGAGTTCAAATGAAGTTAAACATGAGATACACCAATTTTTTTTATATATATATGGGAAAAAGGAGTTTCTCGGTGCTGAAACCCCCACGCTAGGTGGGGACTCCGTGGGGCCAAATATACATGGAAACTGAATACACAGTAGATAATACACCCAGTAGTAAAATTGATTAAAACCACTTGGAGAAATAATTATCTATTAAAATATCTACAGTATAGCTTATACAAGCTTAAAAGATATAATAAGGCATATCTCTCATAGTTTTTTACAAAAAAAAAAAAAAAAAAAAAAAAAACTTTAGGCCTTGTTTGATTACCAATCCAACGGGATTGGAAAATATTGAGGGGATTGAGGGAATTTTTGTATCCCCCAATCCACCCAATCCCCTCGATTGAGGATTGACTGAACAAGCCCTTAAAAAGTTGCTGCGGGCAAAATCTAACATTTTGATATCAACTCGCTGCTAATGAAAAACATAGACACACCATTGGCAGATGATACCTTTTTGGTTGTTAACAGGACCCTGATGATACCTGTTGACGTTTTGTCCAACAAAAGATCTACCGGTGGGCCTTCCACGAAATATCGTATCAGGCCTCTGATTTTGTTGCATGTTTCTTGACATAAAAGGTGGGTAACGCCCAGATGCCCCTGCTGAGGTAAAACTCCCCTCTGATTATTTGCATGAGAACCACTTGACACATGCATCTGAGAACCAGAACGGCCAGCAAATTGCCTAGTAGAATTAATAACTCCAACCTGACGTCGAGCAGGTCCAACTGTTCCACCAGCAATTCTAACATTGGCTGACCCATGAGCTGGGTCAGAACCTGCAAACTGCTGCTCATTCTGAGGGTTCTTCAAATATGGCTTCGCATGCTTCTGTGTAGTACCTTGACCATCCCTATTCCCTTGAGTTGTGTCAGAGTGGGAGTTCTGCATAGCATTTTGATGTGTGATCTGACCATCTGAGGTTGTAGCTGGTGAGCGGTTTCACCAGACTGAACAGTACTGAACATAGGCAACCCAGTAAGGAAAGTATTAGTATGATTATAACAAGATGTTCACATGCAAAACAGCTGACAATAAAAATAAGATATCAATTTTCATAACTGTATTTTGCACATTCGGTCAATGTATTACGGCTCTGGAACCTAGTTACAAAAAAACACAAACTGGCCAAAGCCAAGACATAAAACTAAAGTCAAAATCAACAGAAAAGTTTTCAAAGGATTTGTTCATGTACCAAAGGAACAGAACAAAAGAAACATCAAACCTAAAGCATTTATTCATTTTCACATTATCAAATTATTAGGATTTGGTAGAGGAGGCGATATGATGCCTACACTCAATGAAATAACCTTTAGCTGCAAAGAAATATTAGGAAGTTGAATAAGTACTTTATGGCTGCATTATAAACAGTATACAACTTAACCGCACTAAAAAAATGATGACAAGATTGTTTGACAAACAAATGAGTGCACAGGAGAGTAAGAGCAGCAGCAAAATTTGTCACACAAACAATACCTCCTATCAGACGCCTGTACATTTGCTGAACCATTGTGCCCTAGTTCTGGTCTGTTCTCCACCACACCATGTTGAAATCTGTTGTCCCTCACAACCCGAAATTCACGACTAGGACCTGCATCAAGCAATCAGTTAACAGTCAGGTGGAAACATGCAAGCTACACAATCATAATATTGCACATATGTCACACCATGCGTGAAAATGCAGAAGCTTATAGTATGTAATGGGAAACCAGGAGCAAAAACAAGCAAGCTGGAGACAATCAAGGTTGCCATGGATAACAGGAAGCTATATGTTTCATCATTGTCTAGAAGCTGGATCGCTAGAAATATATAACGATGAGTCGAACTATCTTGGTAGCAAAAGAAGCATATATCTACTCTATGTTACTAAACATTACAAATGGTGGCCCTCAATTATTTTACCTGACATCTGACCCTGATTGGGAGTTCTTCTTTTGATCATTTTCCATTCTTTGTGTGTGTGGGCTTCATCCGTTGTGAGTTCTGCTCAACTTGAGCAGTACTATCAGCAAAAAGTTCTTCTGGCCAGCACTCTAACAATGCAATACTTTTTTTCAGCACAACAGAATAAAAGAATAGCAATGCATGATTTTCAGCGTTACTGAAGTTTCATAACATCCATTACACACTTAAACATAGAATCAATAACTTAACATGTATCCTCAATTCATAGAGAACTAATTCCGTTTCTTCATAGAGAACGAATATGTATATGTATGCTACAAATAAAAAGGAGCAATACAAAAAGGAACTGACTTTAGGTTTATCCTTCATTTTACAGTTGCACTAAAATTTACCCAAAAAAATAAAATGTATACCTCTTTCTTCTTGTCCCTTTTTTCTTTTCACTTCGTGAAATGGGTCTGCAGGTACAAACAAATAATGAATTATAACCACAAATAAAACATGAGAAGATTTACTACTGCAGACAATATATTGGAAACAATGTCATCTCTCATCCATCTACATCATCAAATAATAAACATCCCACATATCAGCACATCAAAGCTCATTTACTACCCAAAAAAATCATAGAGACCATTACAATAACTAATTTTACAAGTCGGTTAGACCCACGCCATGTAAGCAATAGTAAGTACTACCTTTACAAATTTACAACATATATAGAATAGAGAAAACGAAAATACAAGTAACTGGCCCTGCAAGAGTACCATTAATATATGTGGACATCACCGGCTAATCAAAATCACGACCCTCGTGATGTAGTATCACAAATCAATAAACCATTAAACGCTGAGCCTCCTACCAGAGCGCGTCCCCAAATCCCCATAGTTCGAAAACCCTAGACCGTACGCGGGGGAATCCCCTGCGCCCCCACCCACGGGTGCAGAGGCAGAGCCGACCCAATGCGGCTCAGCGAGCGTCCCCAAAACCCTAGCTCCCGGCACCGGTACGAGATCGATCGAGTCGAGGCGACCCAGATCGGGGAGGGGAACAGGGGAGAGGTAAGGGGACCTTGATTGAGCAGCTTCTGCGCCGTCTCGTTGGGGTCCATGTTGGACTCGCGGAGGGTGTCGAGGATGTCGGCGTCGGAGTGGCCGCCGACGACCTCCTTGATCGACTGGATGGTGGACTGGATCGCCGTGGTGGTGGTGGGCGAGCGCGCCGCCCCCGCCCTGTCGGAACCGCGAGCCCCGCCGCCGCCGCCAGCCATGCCCGCCGCGAGAGGGGAGATCGCCTTAGGACGGGGAGCGGGTGGTGGTGGAGGCGCTCGCGATCGCCGCCGGAATCGCATCAAACGACCCGAGGCCCTGGGTTTCGGCGGAGAGTGGGTTTGGGTTTTGGTTTGGTTGGAGTGGTTGGGGCCGGCTGGGCTTCGGTGGGTTGCCTCGCTTTTCCAAGGGAAGGGAAGGGAACGCGAAAAAAAAAAAATAAATGGAAATTGGAAGGGTTGCGCGACTTGCGAGGGTCGTCAGGTGGTGGCCGCTGTGCACGGGTTTTACGGCCGAGGCGGCTGTGTTGTGTGCGGACGCGGGGTGGTGGGGACAGAGGTGTTTAAATGACGGATATACCCCTACGTGTGTACGTGGAATTTCTGCGTGTTTGGTAGGGGGCGAGGGGTGGAAGCGTCATCTTGAATAGCGGTAGGGTTAATTAATTCGATTTGTTTTGCAGAGCACGGACTATTCCTGTTCGTATTTCAAAGCCTGTTTCTGTGGGCCGGGCCTGCGTTCGTCGCACTTGCGGTTTGGGCTTAAAGACCGGACCTGGGGGCGTCTTGGTGGACCAGGAACAAAAGATTTATTCTCCGCCTCAAAAAAAAAAAAAAAAAAAGATTTATCCTTTTTCTTTTTTCCCTTTGCTTGTCCCTTTTGTTTCAAGAAATTCTCATACTCCATTTGAGGTTCTGTTTGAGACTTTGAGGTCATGTTTTGAGAGCTTCTGGAAGCTTTTCTATATCCGTTTGAGGGTCCTGTTTTGAGAGCTTCGAAGCTTTTCTTTTCTATAGAAAGTTCGAAAAATTAGAAGCTCCTCCAAACAAGTTAGGTCTTTTAGGCTGAAAAAAACTCCAAAACCTGCATTTTCTGTTTTTGTTAAAAGCATAGAAACTTCTTCAGAGCAGCTTCCCGAGTTCTTTCAGAAAGCTTCTCCCGGAGTATTTCAAATCCCAAACAGGGCCTAAATCTGAAGAGATTGAACACCTGTTTTTAGGTACGTAACGTATACTGCAATATATGCTAGTTATGGCACATGTCGGATGCAGCAGATTATGGTTTGGCTTCAATATTTTTTCGTCTTTATACTGCAATATATACGTAGTTATGGCACAATTAGGATGTATTCCCTCCTTTCTAAATTATAGTTCATTTTGGTTTTTTATAGATACATTGTTTTTGTTATGCACCTAATTATACACTGTGTGTCTAGATGCATAGCAAAAGAAATGCATCTAGAAAAACCAACGCGACATAGAATTTGGAACAGAGAAAGTAGCATATTATGGTTTGGCTTCAATGTTTCTTATTGTCTTTACACTGCAATATATGCTAGTTATGTCACATTTCGGATGCAGTAGACTATGGTTTGGCTTCAAGATTTCTTCGTAGACAGCTGTGCCCTGAAGCATGGCACGTCTATCAATTGTCCTCCAGAGTAAGTACAGTTCATTCAGAATTTTCCCAAAGAATGGGAGTTGAATTGCGATACAACACGTCCCAAAAACATGTTGACAGACTTCACGCTGGAGATCAGCCGTCTCTGTGTATGATGCACATGTCCAACATGTGAAGTTCCCAACCGTTCACACATATCAATCGTCAGTGTTACACTGGTGGATCACAAGGCAGGCATCTTGGGGCACAGCTCAGACCGCGATTTCATCGAGTCATTGACCAGAAACGTCAACCAATCGGTACAGGTCTCCTCTCCTCTGCATCTCCAACGGGAGGTTCTGCCTGCAAATGTTCTTCCTTGATCAAAACACCAACACACGAGCAACCAAAAATGAGTGTGCGAATCTTAAATTCTCAATATCGCGTGCCTTGTAGCCTGTATCTTAGAGAGGTCGATCTCACCGATGACGGTCGCTTCCTCATGCCCAGCTGCTGCAAGCACTTCACCAAACTGAATAGATTGCAAAACAAATTAGCCACCAATCTTGTCCGACCGCAGCTGTCAATTGGGAGAAGATGCACAATTGCACATGGTTGTTGACTTGTTGTGTCTTACTGGTCCGATGAGGCTCGAATGGCCCCAGATCATGTAGTCCGAGCTCATGTTAGGGTCTCGCGCCGGCGAGCAGGTTGCTACAAAGAGCTGGAACCAAGAAAATTCAGCACCGCTGCCTTGATTTTACTACAGTTTTGGTCAGTACAACGACAGAAGAGGGTTTTTAGGACTGTCTTTACCTGATTGTCAACAGCCCTGATGGAGTGAAGGGGTAGAGGGTGAAACAAAGTCAGTCAGAGTTACTGTGTAATCTAAAAAAAGATAACTACTACGTGAATAGATGGAGTTTTCTCATGATCTCATCCCAATCTGAACAAGAGTTCACTACAGTATTTCTGATGGCATGGTGGCTGGAAAAGTGGTACTGTTGCGAACCTGGATTTCTGCATGAGGTCCCACAGGAGCTCCCCGGTGCTCATGTTGAATGCAGAAGGATAGCATATCAGGTGTGCACCTGGTTTGGCAAGTCACATCTGTTAAGCCGTTCATGGAAGGAGAGATCTACCACTGCATGAAACCAATGTAGCATAGCACATCCTATCCTGCAGAAATGGTGAAGCACACCTTTTGATCTGTACAGCATGGCCAGCTCTGGAAACCGGATATCATGGCATATTCCTATGCCAATCCGTCCAACATCTGCAACGCATGTGCCAGAAAAGCTATCACAAACACAGAAGCAGATTCCTAGCAGAATGCGCTATCGCAAAAACAAAAGCAGATTCCTATGCCGATCGGCCCAACACAGGTGTGTGCGCTGTAAATTAGTTCTTCAGCTTTACAAAATCAAAGAGAACTCAACCATTTTCAGACATCAAACTATCACAGGTGCACAGTAAAATTTCGTCACATACTATATGTTACCAGTTTACCACGTACCTGTGTCAACTATAGTAGCTTCTTGTCCACCTGTGAATGTATCAGATTCCTTGAGCGTGATGTCTCCAGGGATGTCAATCTCAAACAAATGCAGCTGAAATTGCCATGTTTTTTTAGCAATCAGTATGCAGGTCGACCCAAATACCATTTACCAGCTGCAAATTGCACATGAACATCAGGATTTAGACAACAGCCTCTCCAGCTACTGTACTTACTTTCCTATGCTTGGCCAATATCTGTCCATCTGGTCCGATGACACAGCAGGTGTTGAACACCTTCTTCCCAGACGCCTTCTCAGGTATGGATCCACCTACAATGGTGATCTTCCTGGCAGCGGCGACCTCCGACAACATCGAGATGGACGGCGACTCTCCGCCGTCTATGTCTTCGGCGTAACTTGGCAGTGTCTCCATTGCATACGGGCAGCTCCATATTTCCTGAAGCAAAAGCAGAGGAACTCTACCAATGAAGCAATAACTTCTGCTGCCTTCAGCTAATCAGGTCTTAGCGACCTAACCTATACTAATAATACTTTCAGTCTGATCAGTAGTTAGGGATTTGTGGTTTGTTTGAGGCCGTAAACACGTTGTTAACTGAGAGACAGAGGCACAGAGCGGACGACTTGCCGGCAGGACGACGAGCTTGGCGCCGGCGTCCGCGGCGGCCTGGACGCGGGCGCGCGCGGGGCAATGTTTCCGGCCTTGTCCGGTGTGACGGCGAGTTGGCACAACGCGACCTTGTGCTGGACACACATGCGAACAGACCATGAACGGATATCACAACAAAAAAGTATGGGCGACCGAACTGAAAAGGGTGAGGTGGGCTTCCGGCGAGCATGAACATGATGATGATACGCACGAATTAGGATTTCAGACTTGTCTCAAGAGGAAACAAAAAAAGAATTAGGATTTCGGACTTGAGAGCCGAGATCTGTGTGTTTTGTATACCTTCTGCATATTGGCTTTGATTTGGGAGGACGGAGCCGCGGCGGCGGCGGCGGCGAGGTCGATGGAAGCCGGGCTCAGATGGATACCTCAACTGGGAGGCAGGCCGATCAGGATCTGTGAGTTCAGGAGAGACGGTAGGAAGCCTTGCTGGGGCTGTTGACTTCTGTGAGTTTTTTTTTTTTTTAATTTAACTGATTTCTTTGAGTTCTGGTACTTAATGTACTGTCCAGTAAAATGGAGTCTTTTACTATCTGTGAGCCACTGTAAAAGATGGGAAAAAAAGTTCGACGGCCTTCGGCGATATGCCAATATTGCTGTAATTTTTGTTTATTTTATGCTACTTCCATCTATTTCTCTTAAAAAAACGATGTTTAACTTGTGGAGGAAATAACCGTTCTGCTTTTATGTCCTTGGTGTGATAATATAACTAATGACTTTTATTTTTTTTTAATATTTTTCAAAGATAATAAATAAAAAAAGATTATGTAGTGATGAAGGTAGGTAACAGTTATTTTATTTTTAAAATACCGTAGTAATAAGTGGAATAAAGTCACATATCCACACGTTCGACATGCTCACATGTATCAGTTTGAAAAAAAAATCAAACCGTAACATTAAACTAGAAACTTTATGCTTTGCAACATTATTAATCGGCGAGAAAAATATTTAAAACAAAGCAAAAAATCCTTTTTCTTTCTCTAACCCTATTTTGGGCCAAACCTGGCTGAGCCGGCCTCACTCCTTTCCCTACCGGCCCAGTGAGGCCCTGTCGGACTCCTCCGTATCTCACGACGCGCTCTCTCTCTCTCTCTCTTGAGCGCTCACAAAGTCACGATGAAACAGGGGAAGACTCCCATATAAAAAAAAAAAAAAACAGAGGAAGACACGCGTTGCAATTCCGTTTCCGTACTATGCTTGACCTCTGAGGCTGCCAAGTTGGTGGCAAAACAGAACACATGTATTCCACCGCTAACTGTGGCGCCGTAACCTCGGGCTAGTTTGAAAATTCAAAGTCCTAGCCGTGGAGTTCAGGCCTGCTGTGGTTGTCCTATCTTGATCCACTTCACGGTCGCGAAATAGTTTCTTTAGTAATGACAACTATACGAGCTTTGTCGGTGTCTGGCTCGGTAACCATAATTACTGTCCTAGCCTTAGGGCTTGCTTGGTTCTGAAGAGATTAGAGACTAAGTTTTAGTCTTATTTAGTCCTTAAAACCAACAAACATGGGGACTAGGGAGACCAGAGACTAATTTTTACCTCATTTTGGGCCTCTAAGATGTGCCATGTTTGGTTACATGGACTAGTGACTAAGTACCGCATGAGACTAAAAATTGGTCTCTAGCCCCTCCCAAAAGTCTAGTGAAATAGGGACTAATGGGATAAAGGTTAGTCCCTAGTCTTCATATTTGGCGCTTTTAGAGACTAAATGGAACTAAAAATTAGTCTCTAGTCATAGAATCTTGGAAACCAAATAGGCCCTTAACGAATATTGTGCCATTGGCATGTTCCAATAATAAAGATATTAATTAGTGAGCATGATAGAAAATGGATTGATATACAAGAGGATTGCACCCCACCTGGCGTCTGCTAAATATAAAAGCAAGACTAGCTTGCAAATCGGTAATGCTAGAATGCCTACTTGACAAGAGCATTAAGTCACATTCACCCCGGGCATAAAACCCGCTACCCATTACCCAACCCAAAAACCTAGACCAAACCCAAAAACCCGAACCCGCAATTTTTTGGGTAGTTCGGTAGCGAATCATAAAACCCGTTTTTAGGGTAATTCGGGTTGAGAGTTCCATGCCGAAAACCCGAACCCGCATGTGACACAAGTATAATTTGGGGAAAGTGAACCCGCCGCCATCACTTTATCATTGTTTTGTTTGAACTTTTGTTCTTGTCTCATTGTTCGATGTGTTTGACAGCAGCGTCTCGCACTTGGCGCTTGGCAACTTGGTATTGCCATGGGTGAAGTGAAGGTCTGTCCGTGTGTCCTATATGACCGTCAATTTTATTTGTGAATATGTCGTTTGAACTTGCAACTAAATTATGGTGATTAAGTATCCTGGACAATGATCGAATGCCTCAAATTTAATTATTTATTTTTCCAGTTATAATTCTATGCCAAATTATATGATGTTTGAGGATTTGCTTTGTGATTCTATATATTTCGGGTAGAATGGGTTTACCCAACCCGAACCCGAATTTGCGGGTACCCGGTTATGGGTAATGAATTTTTGGGGCTGATTTCGTAAATGTATTCCATTACCCGAACTTTTTAAAACCCGACTACCCGACCCGATCGGATCGGGTAACCCGAACGCCCAGGGTGAAGTCACATAATCGACACTGGCACATGAATAATTGAAACGAGCATGAAAGATATAGGCATAATTTGTGTAGGCCTATTCGCTAGTTGGTTTACATATACCAAAACCAAACATGACCTAGGGCAATCGGCTTACCTCGTAATAATCCAGCTATACAATGCAAATATCGACTCTCCCTCGTTAACTAATATTCCATTCGTTCTAAATTATTATTATTTATTACTCATTTGGTTTCGTAAATATTATTATTTTATTATTGAAAAATTGTTAAAGTTGAAATACTTTGACTTCCAAAAAAAAAAGTTGGAGTAACTTATAATTTAGGATGGAGACAAGTGGGACTAATCTTCAAAATAAATACATTGAAAATTCTGCATTATCAATTGAAAACAAAAAAGTGGGTAGATGGATGCATTGGGTTCATCGATTTTCATCCCTATACGTCCCCACTCAGATCTTCGAGATTTTTAAAACTGCTCATTTCGGTGTATGTCAAATCATGCAGATATGAAGTGCTGGGTCGGATCAGGCATGCCGATATGAACTTATGAAGTGCGTGCCACGCCATTCCAGTTACTTGCACGGGTGCCGAATGTGACATTGTTTAGATGGCTAAAGTTTCTAACTTTTTTCCATTCTCTCCATCATATCACATTAAATACATCAAAAGACATATATTCGAGTATGAAATGTAGGTAAAAAAATAACTAATTACACAGTTTAGATGTACATTGCATGGATCGATTCTTTTGAGTCTAGTTACTCCATGGTAGGATAATATTTACCACAAACAAACGAAACGTCTTCACAAGATCCAAATTCTAACTTTTTGACATTGAGTTAGAAATTTTGCCAACTAAACAAGGGTGCCAAACTTGCCTTCACTGTGGTGGCAAAATGACATTCCATTTGCTTACACATTTCCAGCGCTGAACGTGACGTTTGCTTTTTTCACTGGCCACATTTTTCATATCGATCAGTTGCGTGTACATAGTGATGATGAATCATTAACGTGACGTTGCTTTTTACTTGCCAGAGATTTTCATCAGTTACCATATAGTACAGGAGTACTAGTACTACACACTAGCCCTTGCTGCTTCAGCGCTTTTAAACTCTGATACGAACAGATTTTGGTCGTGGAAGTTACATCAATCATGCCGTTAAAAGGGCCAGCAGTTGGCGGCTGGTGGACACGCACACCCATTGTTTAGCCGTCTGCACTTGTGCTGCGAGGGGCGCCTGACGGAGACTACCGTGATGGGTGACTAAAGTTCAGAAGATTCCGGCCTCGTTTAGTTGGCTAAAGTTTTGCCAAATGCACTGTTTCGAAACTCCTCAGAAGCACAATCGTAGCAGACGTTTCGCTTTGTTAGTGGTAAATATTATCCAACCATGGAGTAACTAGGCTCAAAAGAATCGTCTTGCAATGTACATCTAAACTGTGTAATTAGTTATTTTTTTACGATATTTAATACTCTGAACATATGTCTTTTGGTGTATTTAATGTGATGTGATGGAGAGAGAGTCTAAAAATTTGCAAAACTTTAGCCAACTAAACGTGGCCCAAGTAGGGCCTGTATTTCCATAGCTTTTTCTTTAATCACTTAGCAACAACAGTACTGGCAGTGCTTTTGACCATGAAAATAAGCATCGAGGTAGAAACATGCATTTGATAGATGGTATGTAGCCGAAGTGCTAGAGTTTTTTATTTGAGAATTACGGGTTCAAAAGTTATGAAAGCGTTGATGATGATCAGTCTAGGCAACACTAAATGTTTTGCATAGACAAAAGCACCTTTTTTTTCAATAGCTCGGTCATGTTTCATACGATGGCATTAGCGTTCTTTTACTTTTTTTATTTGATTGACAACATAGTACTTTCTCTTTGTGCTCCTAGCTAGTCTAACTTCCTCTTTTCCAGCCTACAAGCCGCCATTACACAATTGCCCTGTCCTTAGTTATGTACCCATTTTTGGATTTCTAGAGAATTTTTTGGCCATGCCCTGACTTGGCTGGGGACAAATCTAGCTTGGTGTAATGGGGCTATAAACCAAACATGCCCACAGGGATTGAGGATCAAGCCACAATGAGGGCCTGTTTGAAACACAGAATGCAAAACAGGAGGAAAGGAAAAATAACGTAGGAATAGGGTAGAGTGATAAGTGAAAAACTATAGGATTTCAAAACGCAGAATAAATACTTTGAGTTGTTTGGAATGCGTGAAGAAAAAACTTCGTGACATGAGCAAGCATCGCAAGAGAAGAGGAGCAAAGATTCTTTCCCTTGAGTTGGAGTGGATGTTTTATTTCCTTTGTTTTGCACTACTTTTGGAAAGGAATTAAGCATTCCTTTGTTCCAAACACTAAAAAGTGAATCCTTTCCTTTGAAATTTATTCCTCTAAAATTCCTTTGGAAATCCTTTGATCCAAACAAGCCCCGAAAGTGAGGATTACATGAAAGATTTGTGGTTATAGTTGTTGTGGCTCCATTGGATCAATGCACAAATATATTGCTTGAAAGATTTGTGGTTAATAGTCGTCTTGTTTCTGGCGTAGGGCGCAGGTAGTGGACACGAGTGGGGGCACACAACGATGTGTGCAGGCCACAGGCGAAAGCGTGATGCAGGGCACAAACACGGTTGTCGTAGGTCTAGGCACAAGTGAGAGGTGGCAAACTAATGAATACAATGAGACGGAAACACTAGATCAAGGTTTGTGGTCATATATTGCTTGTTTAATTAAGCTTATTCTCTTTCAAAGAAATACTATTAAAACAGTCAAAATCAGCCGGCTTTATATTCATATGCCTTTAGCCTAGTAGGCCTATGCTGGGACCTGGTCGGGAAGGGCTATTGCGGGAGGGTTTATGATTCTATCCGGTCCATACAAGTCCAATACCCAAACCTAACCCAACATTTAAACTAAACAATTTTTGGACAAAACCAATGCCATACCCGAATAAATATAGATTTAAGTATACACAATATTATCTAGTAGGGGCTTAACAAAGTCTTTTGCCGGTATTCCTATTCTTAATATTGTTTTATAACATTCCTATTATCAAGTTTGAGTTACATATTGAGGTTCTTAAATATGGTGTGGGAATTTAAGTATACATTTATTATCCGTTGTTTAGATGAAATTAGGTAGTCCTAATCCGCACTATGGAATAATTTCTATACTTATCAAGCCATTATCAAAATCATATCCTAAATGTGTTCACTACTACACTTGATTTTAGGAGGTGTTCATTTTTCATTTTCCGTGGCGGGCATTTCAAAAACCGCCACGAAAAAAATAGGTGGCCTCGGCATCCCCCGCCATGCGAAAAACCACCACGGTTAATCGATTAACCGTGGCGGTCTTTTAAAAATAACCGCCACGGTTAATACCTATTAACCGTGGCGGTTTAATAATAATGCCCGCCATGGTAAATATCCCCGAGGCCCGTTCAATTTTGAGAAGCCCAAATGGGCTTGATAACATGTTGCTTGTATATATACAAAGAAACCAAACCCTAACTAATCTCACTCAACCCACCCCCCCCTCTCTCTCCCGGCCCCGCCCATACTCCTTCGCTTCTCACGTCCCCCGCCCCCCTCCTCCCGGCCCGCTAGGGCCGCCCCTCCCTCCCGACTCCCCAAGGTCCCCCTTCCCCTTCCACCTCCTCCTCCTATGCCGGGCGAGGCTGGGCCGCGCGGGCGGCACGCAGCCTAAGAACGCGGGTCCGGCCGACGCCGGCAACGCCGCTGGCTGTGGCGACGACGGCGACCTCCACCGCGCCGCCGACGGCTGACTCCGGCAGCCTCCGCCTCGATCAAGGACATTCAGCACGTCGACGACGACCTCCGCCAGCCGCCACAACCTCCACAAGGCCCGGCGGGATTCGGGCGGCGGCGGATCCGCGGAAGCCGCGCGGATCCGGCGCGGCAGGTTGCTCCGGCGGGCGGGCTGCCCGGGCGGGCAAGGCGGCGACGTGACCACCCGGCTACGGGCTACCCCGGCGCGGGGCGGCGATTCCTCAAACTTAACGGCCCGGCGCCCGGGACTGGGCCCGTTAGGTTTTAGATCGGTTTATTTACCGCGGGCGCTCTTTGTTACGCCGGGCCGCCACAGCACCGATTGCATGGCGGGCATTGAGTCCGGCCACTTCAAGCTAATCGAACGATTAACCGTGACCCTAGCTCTCGCGGGTGCGACCCCCAATGCCCGCCATGCAAAATCGAAAAATGCCCGCCATGCAAAATCCATTCTCAGTAGTGGTTGTTTCCTAAAATTTGGTGAGGGAATTTGAGTATACATTATTATCCCATGTTTACATGGAATAAGGGTAGTCCTAATCCAGATTATGGAATATAGTTTCTACATTTGTCAAGCCATTATCAAATTCATATCCTAAATGGGTGGTTTCCTAAAATTTGGCGTGGAAATTTGAGTATACACTTATTATCCCCTATTTATTTATATGGAATAAGGGCCGTCCTAATCCAGAGACTATGAAATAGTTTCTATACTTGCCAAGGCATTACCAAAAATCATATCCTAAATGTGTGGTATCTTCAAAATAAATTTAGCGCCAATCATATATCATCTCTGTCGTACCATTTCATATCCTCGTTCTTGTATGGACATTATTTCTTTCTCTAGAAAACCATTTCCTCCCCGCTTGTTAATTATAGTATCACATAACTATTCTGCGTAGCTGCAGATTAAGTGTTTTATACCATACTAATATGAGAAAACACATTCCTAGCCAAGTTAAGATCGCTAGTTTTTTTTTTTTTTCAAGTATTAAAAATATAAGTTGCCCCTCGGGTGGCGAGGAGCTAGATGGGTTGGACCACCGACTCCACCGAGGGCGTGTTTGGGGTAGCTTCGTGAGCGAACTCGGGCCGAGTCGTGGAGCTACCCAAACACCCCAACCTCGAAACTCCATGGAGCAGCCTAAACTCGGAGAGCAGTGTGCAAATGAGGCTGGAGTTTTGGAGCACCTCCTCGCCTACTCCGAAGCGGACAATATGAAACTAGACATGGAGTTGGTGGGTAATTACCCACCAATGCCATACATAAGTGGAAAAATAACGGTTCGTTCTCTTCTATTTCCCCGACCCCGCCTCCCCCGCGACCGCGAGCATCTCGGCGCGCCCGCGCCTCCTCTCCCTCCCCAACGCCGCCCGCGAGCTCCCTTCCCCTTCCCGCGAGGACACCGCCACCGCGACCCCGCCGCCCGGGCCGGAGGAAACCGCCCGGCGCGAGGACGCCGCCCGCCGCGACCCCAATCCCGCCAACCGCGAGGACGGCCCGCCGACCCCGCCACGCCCGCCGCGAGGATGCCGCCGCTACGAGATGCCGGCCGCCGCCCGAGGATGCGCGGGTCGCGAGCTCCTCATCTCCTTCCCCCTCAAGAACGCCGGCCGCCCGACTCGGCCCCTCTCCGTCGCAGGGGACGCCGCCCCGGGCGACCCCGACCTTGTCCTCCAGCTACCATGAGGCGCCCGCCCGCCGCCGGCGCGACCACGCCCCCCGCCGCCGCGACCCCGGACCCGCCCCGGCCGCGAGGGCGGCAACCAACGACGCCACCCTCGAGATGATGGCGCCGGCGGCCACCAACGGACGACAGCCCGTGAGATTGAAGGAGGAGGGTGAAAATACAATTTTATTTCACTCTCGAGTGCCGGTATAAGTTTAGTAGGGACAACATATTTTAGATCTAGGCTTGTCCGATTTGTAAAACCGTAGGGTTCCCAATGCAAAAGTGTCTTATACTATTTCCTGTTCTGCACCCAAACACCTCAAATTAGCAAATCCAACTCGCTTTGAAATCGGGCCCACCCTGAAGTTTTAGAGTGGAGCTCGCCCATCCGTAGTTGGAGCCACCCCAAACAGGCCCCTGACTATGTCACTATGTCAGGGATCCTTGGTTTTTTATTATTTTATTACTACTTCCGTGTAATTAACGGAGGATCAGAACAGCGGCGCTTGCCCGTTCGATTTTGCTTCACATTTCCACCCGCCCCGCCGAAAGTCACCCGGACCAAGGCTGCGAGGCGACAAACGCCACGACCGGGCGGCGTGCCGGTCCGCCGGACGAACGTGCCTGCTTCGTGGGGCGCGTCAGACCGAGACCCTTCCTGCCGTCCTGCGTGGGCCTGCTCCTGATTCGGGGGCTTTCTCTCTCTCGCTCAAGCTTTGAAAAACGGCCATCGCCACCTTCTCCGTTCCGTTCCTTCCCACGACGAAACCTCTGCAGGAGAGCTGTGCTGTGCCTGCACTACGCCGTCACAAATAAATTCGTCACTCCCCCAGCCGCAGTTCCGCTCCGCCCCGTGCCGCCGCCGTCAGACCCCAAAACCCAGGTTACCGCGCGCGGCGGCGTACGTACGTGCTATGGACCCGTCCACGGCCAAGGCGGCCACGCCGCCCAGTAATGCTGACCACGTCCTCCTCATCCCTCCCGACCACCCGCCGCCACCAACGCCGCCGCACCCGAGCAATAATAACCAGCAGCCGAACCCACCGCCGTCGGAGACACCCAAACTCTCGCAGTCGCAGAGTAACCCCGAGAAGCATGCGACCTCGAGCCCCTCGCGCCCGCCGCTGCCGCCCGCGGCGCTCCTCCGCCGCCGCTCCTCCATCGCCAAGCCCAAGTCACGCTTCGTGGAGCCGCCCACCCCGACGCACCCCGGACTCCGCGCACCCTTCCCCAGTCCACCCCGCCGCCGCCGCCGCTGCCGCCGCCTCGCTGACCGCCACCCCGACCCATCGCGCCGCGGCGGGCGTCTCCACCCCGCACACCCCGCGGAGGCCGATGACGACGAGGACCTGTTCCGCAACAAGGACGGGTCCCGCGCGCCGCCGGGGTCCGCGGCGCGGTGTCGCCGCCGGGCCCGCCTCGGCCTTGGGCTCTGCGTGCTCGTCCTCTTCCTCGGCCTGCTCGTCGTCAGCCTCGTCCTGCCGCCACTGCAGGGCCACGTCCTGTGGGGGCTGGAGATCTGGAAGTGGTGCGTCATGGTCATCGCCGTCTTCCCGGCCACCTCCTCAGCCACTGGCTCGTCACGCTCATCGTCTTCGTCGTCGAGCGCAACTTCCTGCTGCGGACCAAGGTGCTCTACTTCGTCTTCGGGCTCAAGAAGAGCTTCCAGGTCTGCCTCTGGCTCGCGCTCGTGCTCGTCGCCTGGTCCCAGCTCTTCGACAGCGACGTCGGCCGCTCCCATAAGACCGCCAGGATCCTCAACTACGTCTCCAGGTTCCTCGCCTCCATGTTCATCGGCTCCGTCATCTGGCTCGTCAAGACCTTCTTCATGAAGCTCGTCGCGTCCACGTTCCACCGCAAGACCTTCTTCGATCGGATCCAAGAGAGCGTCTTCCATCAGTACGTGCTACAGACGCTGTCGGGCCCGCCGTTGATGGAGCTGGCCGAGAATGTGGGGCGGGAGGGTAGTGGCATTGGGCGGGTCAGCATCGGCAGGGCCAAGGAGGACAAAGAGAAAGGCGTGCCGGAGGTGATCGATATTGTCAAGCTCAGGAAGATGAGTCAGGAGAAGGTCTCGGCATGGACGATGAGAGGGCTCATCACTGCAATCCGAACCTCTAGGCTGTCAACCATTTCTAATACTATCGAGAGCTTTGATGATGTAGATGGCATGGAACAGAAGGATAAAGAGATAAATAGTGAATGGGAGGCCAAGGTCGCAGCATATGCCATATTCAAGAATGTCGCAAGGGCTGGCTATAAGTAAGAACGACTTTTAACTTTCCAGTAGCCATTTCTTGTTCTACATAATTGCATGGCTCAACATGAGCAATTCTCTTCAATTTTGACATAGGCACATTGAGGAGGTGGATCTGCTGAGATTTTTCACCAAGGAGGAGGTGGACCTGGTGATTCCAATGTTTGAGGGAGCATCAGAGACTGGAAAGATAAAAAAGTCTGCTCTAAAGAATTGGGTGGTAATGGAAAAAAAAATGAATGCATTTACTATCTCTGTTTTCCTTCTGTTTCAGAATTCATAGGAACATATTTTTATTGGTCGCCCATGTCTCGTGCCTTGAATTTTAATCTGGTTTGCCGATGCAGTCATAACTGTGGGTATTGAGCCTTGTTATGCATATTTTTAGGATTATATGATTTCTGTGTAATTGTCATCTGGCTTTTTTACTTCTGCATTTAGAGGTCATTACATTTTTTAGTTCTTGCGAATCATTTGATTCCTTGAAGCAGGAAACAATACACGATACATGTTGATATGTTTTTAGTTCTTGCATATCATTTGATTCCCTGAAACAGGAAACAATACACGATACATGTTGATGAAACTTTAGCTATATATGTTTTGTTTTGTAAATTTTGATGTAGTCATTGCAAATCACTTGGCTTGTATTGGAATGCGTCTGTTTGCTTTCCTGATCTTGTTTTACTACCAGGTGAAAGCATACCTCGATCGCAAATCACTAGCACATTCTCTGAATGACACAAAGACCGCAGTTATGCAACTTCACAACCTCATCAGTATTATAGTCGCCATTATAATCATCATCATTACGCTACTGTTGATGGGCATCGCGACAACCAAGATCCTCGTTGTCATCTCTTCCCAGCTTCTGGTCGTGGTATTCATATTTGGGAATGCATGCAAGACTGTATTTGAGGCCCTTATATTTGTGTTCATCATGCATCCATTTGATGTTGGTGACCGTTGTGTTATTGACGGAACACAGGTAACTTCTAGATCACCCTTTCTGCTAACTGTTTCCATTGATTTCCCATGTTCTATTGCTGACATGAATGTACTCTGATGATAGATGACTGTCGAGGAAATGAATATATTAACCACTGTTTTGTTGAAGAATGACAATGAAAAGATATATTATCCAAATTCTGTGTTGTCCACAAAGCCAATCAGCAACTTTTACCGAAGCCCTAACATGTATGACACCATTGATTTTGCAATTGATGTTTCAACTTCAGCTGAGAGCATTGGAGCTTTGAGGTCCAAAATTAAAGGGTAATTCTCAAACTTAACCTGAATTCATATTTAACTTCAGATTTGTAAATTTATTGAAAGAAACTATCTCATCTAATTTAGGCAGCTTGTACTTTATTCATTAAAAAAGGAATAAGGTTACAGAGAGCAAGGAAACCCTTACAGAATTTTTACAAAGAGTGGAGGAGAGGAGAGAGAGTACAATTTAAATTTGTCTACAAAAGAGGAAATTGGAGAGGGAGAGGGAGAGGGAGACTGAATAACATTACAAAGATAGTTGTAGTCTTATAGATATGAGGTAGCCGAAGCTGCAGATGACACCAGCAACAAATAAGTTCTCTTAGTATAATCACATGTTTATGAACAATTCACATTATCAATTGTCATTGGTTCCTTTTACTTTCAGGTACTTGGAGAGCAAACCAACACATTGGCACCCTGTCCACACAGTAAACCTGAAGGATATCTTGGATGTGAACAAGATCAACATGTCTCTCTCTGTCCAGCACACCATGAACTTTCAAAACATCCGGGAGAAGAACATCAGGAGGTCTGAGCTCGTTATGGAGTTGAAGAAAATATTCGAGGAGATGAACATCCGGTACCACCTTCTACCCCAGAAAGTTGAACTCACCTATGTCAGTCCGAACCCACTGCCCATGGCTGTTTCTCATACAAGATAGAAGATGGGTGAAGACTTGAAGTGTCATACTAACAACTCGATCAGTTTCATGGGATCTGACAACTGATGGCTAGTTTAAAGTCTGTTCTGAAGTTCTTGAAACTCTGCACAGTAGATAATAGCTCGTATAATCATTTGTCGGATAATGGATTTGTAAGCGGTGATCGTACTGATGAACAACTGCTTTGTGATTGACTATTACACCATTTGGTTATCTAGACCGTTTGGTGCATCACAATCGAAACTGTTAGGAAATTGTCACCAACCACAAAATGCTCTTAGGCTGGAAGATTGAAGTGGGCCTTACAAAGTGGGATGATGAAGGAGTAGACAAGCACTGTCAATTTGGTCAACAGTTTATTTGGGCCACAGTGCAGGGAATATGAACAATCATCATGGACAGTGCAAGTGTTTTCATGTTACATTTGTCATTGACAGACAGTTCTATGGCATGGTGACATGCGACAAGAACTGACATTATCTGAACACTTGCTGTCTTGCACCATGGTTTTCGTCGTCTAGCCGTGTCTGGGTGCAGGAGGATGGAATGGCTTTTTCAGATAGTAATGCAAAAATGTTACGGAGCAGTCTCTCGAATATGAGCAATTACCAAAGTTACCAAGATTGGCATGGATTTTTTTTTTAAAAAAATAATTAGAAACATCCGGCTTCGTTAAAAATTAAAGGGATCATATCACATTTCAACTTAACACCATGAAAAATAATCAATCGATGTTTACAATTAGATGGTTCAACCCAATTCTAGCACACCTGCTCAATCTCCGTTGACAGCTAGCTTCTCGTCGCTGAACCATCTTCATCTTCTCATCGGTCAGGCAACATGTTGCGTTCCGGGTTAGAGCGCAGCAAATAACTGGAATGGGCCAGGATTAGGGTAGGATTAGCAGGGAATTTTGGGCGAATAGCAAGAACAGCACCAGGATAGAATTCAGACGAAGATTGAGGGTATTACAGGTTTAGGTTTTAGTCGTTCGATGCCGTCTATTTCAGTTACAAGGGCTTTGCTCAAAAAAAAAAAAAAAAAAAAAAAAAAAGTTACAAGGGCGGCCCTTGCTCACTACCACCGACGCCAGCCCATTAACCTAAGGCCCAAGACAACTATCTTTGCTTCGTCAGCAAACTGGGCTTTAAATGGGCTGCTATTTCCATCTCATCTAGGCACTAATAAAGCCCGAAAAGTTCTCGACTCTTCCTTTTAGGAAAAAGTCCTGGATTCACTCCCCAACTCGTCACAAAAGTTTACTTTTCCTCCCTCAACTCGAAAACCGCATATATCACCTCCCTCAACTTTTCAAACCATGCAAATTACCTCCCTCGAAATGGTTTTGAAGGTGAATTTGCTACAGTAACCGTGGTTTGCTACAGTGCCAATGGTTTGCTACATCAAGCGTGTCTTTGCCTTTTCTTTTTTTTAAAAATTCGATTGAATGTTTAAAAAATCATAGTAAATTATAGAAAAATCATAAAACAAAAAAATCCAATTTTATTGGAGTCCACATGATTAGATCTACACAGTGAATATATAATATGATATGCTTCAAGACAAAGTTTTTTGCTACGAAGGTTTTGTCTTTTTCTTTTATATTTATAATTCGTAGCTGCAACTTCTATAATTATTTTGTTAGACAAAAGCACACCAAATTATATATTCACCGTGTAGATCTACTCATGTGGAGTCTAACAAAATTGGATTTTTATTTTATAATTTTTCTGTGATTTACTATGATTTTTAAAGATTCAAATAAATAAATAAAAAGAAAAAGACAAAATCTTTTTAGCAAAAACTTTGTACTAAAGCATATCAAATTATATATTCACTGTGTAGATCTAATCATATGGAGTCCAACAAAAAATTGGATTTTTATTTTATGATTTTTCTATGATTTATTATAATTTTTCAAAGATTCAACCGATTTTTTTAAAAAGGAAAGGTACTGGTACTGTAGCAAACCCACTGGCACTGTAGCAAACCACGGTTACTGTAGCAAATCCACTAACACTGTAGCAAACCCATTGGCACTGTAGCAAACCACGGTTATCTGTAGCAAATCCACCTTCAAAACCGCTCGAGAGAGGTAATTTGCATGGTTTGAAAAGTTGAGGGAGGTGATATGTCCGGGTTTTCGAAATTGAGGGAGGAAAAGTGAACTTTCATGATAGTTGGGGGAGGGAATCCGACTTTTTCCTTCCTTTATCCCCACGCTACGTGTAGAGCAGGGGCGACTCGTAGGCGGATTGAAATTTCCTCCGTCGATCCGACCGGGCCTCCCTCCTCCGGCGGCCTCGCCGGCGACGGAGCTGAGGGGGGTGCCCGGCACCTTGGCGGAAGGACTTGTATAGAGGTAGGTTAGGGCTTGTAGGTCTGCCGGCGTGTCTCGTCGGCGGCTCCAACTCTCCATCGATGGTGGCGGCGGCGGGTTCTCTATGGCGAGGCCTACGGCCGGCGAGGCACGAGTCGCTCTCCGTCGCGCCTCTCCCGAGGTGGTGGTGCCGAGGAGCTGTCCCCGGGCCCACGCGGCGGTCTCCGCACGCTGCGCCCGGCCGTGCGGCCCCAGTGCTCTGGCGGCGTGCGGCCGGCCTACCCGGCGGCTCGGCGCGAGGTGGGCGGCGGTAGCCTCTCAGGCGGATCTGGCGAGCGCCGCGGGCGGAGCCGGTGCGGGGGACGGACCGGCCTCTCAGCGCGGTGGTCGGCGTCACGATGGTGCCTGCTCGCTGTCAATCGTCGATGGAGCTGCAATAAAGAGCTCCTATCTGTCGGCGGTTCTGGTGTTGATACGGGCGGCCGGCGTGGGTATATGAGAGCTTTTACGTGTCCGGCGATGGTGTTGTCGTCGTTGTCTAGGGTTAGGTTTTGCCGAGAGGATGGTTCCTCTGCGGCCTGTTTGTTCAGGATTTCAATCCTCGCCGGCCTCGTTATTCCTGGTGGCGTCGTCGTGGGCGAGGCGGCGACGGCGCATAGGAATAAAATCTTCCGGCCTCTTCCTCCGGGGCGACGCTCCGCTCCGGTGTCGACGGAGAGGTATCGGAGATCTTATTAGGAGTGTCACAGGTATAGAGGTGGCTCTTGGCTTGGTGGTCGGGCGGGAGAGCGGGTCGAGCTCCGGTTTTTCGGGCGCTCGTCGATGGTGCGGCTTCGGTTCGAGTTCGAGGTACACGGGGCAGGTCCCCGGCCGATGTTCGTTAAGAGATGAGGTTGTCTCGATCTTCGGGTCGAGCAAATCTTGGCGCCCGATAAAGCTTCCAAGTGACGGTGGACCTCCTGGATCCGGGTGGCGGGGGCGTTCCGGCGCCGCGAGGGGAGATGGTGGCATCTAACGACGTGTGTCGACACAGCCTCTCGCTCCTCGGTATATGTACCGTATGTCGTTTTGTCCTTGTCTTAACTAAGTAATACAGGTATGTATTCTAAAAAAAAAAAAACTAATAAAGCCCGAATGATGGGCTCGCACGATCAAATGCAGTCAACCTACGCATCTGCACTGCGTGCATAATAGGTACAGCCATCGGCTAATACAAGAGCTGAATGATACCGTAAACAAGTGATCACACGGCAATCAAGCAATGGCATCCGCAATAAATAAACATATATAAAGATTTATGAAAGTACGGTGCTTGACGAATCTATACATACTAGTTGACTTTTTTGCTCACCCAATTATATTGGTTAGTCTGAAATCCATTGATAATAAGGATAAAAAAATCCATTGATAATAACGGTTAATTAATAAATTTAAAAAGTTTGGTCAGGTTTTGATCCGGCAATACATCAATTGTTTATGGTCTTCTTTTAAATGTACTCCGGTGGAAACTTAAACCCTGTTGAATGCTGATAAGTTAAGAGTTCATACGCAAGAGGACTCTCATTATTAACTTTCTATTGTTCGATCATCAGGCCGTCTCTCTGTTTTGATCCATATGCTCGTCGGAAATAGACACAACGACTCATCCTGTACTATTAACATCACAGCGCTCTACCTCTCTACGCCAAGCACCGTATTTTCTGGCAGCAGCGAACGCATCACACGATGGCCTGGCATCGTCTAAACGGAATAAACATTGCAAGCAACTGATCGTCTAAACGGAATTATTATAGAACCATCCTTATTTTTTAAGTAACAAAACAAAAAGATCTTTCTTGAAAGGTATTTTAACTTCCAAGTCGCCAAACAAACTGAAATACTTTGACGTGGACGCTTGTGAGACGTGGACATCGTCTGATCGGACCAATGTTGCTCGGTTAAGGTGCTTGCACATAAGCTCGTTGCTGCGCAGCAGCTCCGATGAACAGAAGAACTTTCCGATGGAAAGGGAGCGAGGGTACTTTGCTGACGCGAAGCTGGATCCGGCTGCAACTGACGAAGCATGGAGTTGCCGTGGCATCCTCGCACCCAAACGAAGGGGAGAAAAGATGCAGTGTGGTAGTGGTAGTACTACCTAGTAGGTGTACTATTTCGGCTGGAATCCACCATCCCAACTCCCAAGGACAGATGGTTCTCTCTCTCTCTCTCTCTTTTTCCAACGTGACGGAGAGGCACAGATGAGTTTTGCGCATGTTAATGTGGGCATGATTTTTGTTTCACTTTCATATACTAGCTCTCTCGTCTAAACTGCATTGAATTTTGTTTCCCTTTGATGCTAACGGAGATGATGAGACGGGAAGTCATTTTAGCATTCAAGTCTTTGTTTCCGAAAGAGAACCTAAGGGTGCCCGTAACGGGACCGTTGAAATGGACAACTGACGTGGAGCTGCTAATAGCTAAGCCCACACGTGTGAATTAAATAAAGATATTTTTCTTCTCTAGCCATGTATGGGATTGGCAGTTGGAATAAAATAACAGCATGTATGCGCTTTGGCTAGCTCCGTGCTAGAGGCAAACAAGTCGTAAGGTGCTTGTCCGAGCCTCTTCCCACTTCGACCGCTATTGGGGAATCGGCCTCACGGCCGCTCTAGTTGGCTACGTGGGCCTCACCCCGGGCGTTTCGGTATTACCGAACCGATCGGTTCGGTTCCTCGATACCAAATCTAATTCGGTTCCTCCAAAAAGTCGCGACCGACCGTTAACAAAAAAATATCAGTACCGAGGTCCTTCGGTTTTCATCTTTTCGTTCGGTTTCGGTAAATACCGAAAGAACCGAACTAGGGACGGCGACGAGCGGGAACGGTTGGGCGGCGTGCGTGGAGGGCGTCCGGTTAAGGCGAGGGACGCGCGGGGACGAACGCAGCGGGGAGGGCGTCGGGGTCGAGCCGGGACGCGGTGGTGACCGAGGAAGGGCAGCGCCACGGCGGGGCGCCGCCAGCGGCGGCCGGGCGACACCAAGCATGCGAGGGCGTTAGGGTCGGCGGGGGCGCGCCGGGGATGGAGGGCGACGCCACGGCGGGCGCGCCTGTGGGTAGCGCGCGCGAGGGCGTCGTTGTCGGGCGACGCATCACGGTGGCAGAGCGGACGTGAGGGCCGCAGCTTCACGCTGTCGGCGTCGGGGCTGAGTCTGAAAGAGTGCGAAAGTGTAGCCGCTAGGGTTGGCTTCCTAGGGCTGGTGTTGGGCCGTTTCTCTATTGCTGGGCTCATTTACACGGGCTACACCTGAAATTGGGTTCTAGTTCGGTTTTTCAGTAAACTGAAGTTCGGAACCGAATTTACCTCGGTTCTTTCGGTACCTGAGATCTGAGAACCGAACCGGAATCGAATTTCTTCGATTCGCTTTTTTTGGTACGGTTCTCGGTTTTTTTTGGTTCGGTTTCGGTTCTCGGTTTTTCATGCCCAGGCTGACGTGGGCCACATTCAGGCTTGGCTTGCGTGCTAATGAGAGGTGTGCGGGTGCGACGGCTACGGATATAGCAGTATACGGTGTGCTAAAATTTGCAGGGGGGTATTGAGATAATTTACCTTATTGGCATGCCGTCTTCTAAAACAACTTAATTTAGGACAAAGGGGTATGTATTAGGGTATTAGAGTATTATAGAGGAATATATTAGTATTAGATTCTAGAGAATCACGTGGCTGATCTGTAAGGACAACATGTGGACTCAATATCTCCCTCACCTCGTCGCTGCATGTGGATTTGTCTTTTCGAAAGCGGGACTTCACCCGTACTTCATTAAGAGAAAAGACCAAAGATAGGCCAGAACAACGATACAAAGGGCTCAACTAATAAACCTAGGATTACTAGCGGAGCCCCACACACAACAAACAACACACAAACAATCAGCAAAAATACATGGGGTGGGAGAAAGAGGACCCAACACCCTAGCCCTAACCAACTAGACCTGCAAAAGAGAATTCGACACAAAGGTTGCCTGCTCAGAAGACGAAGCCGCGGTGGCAAAGCATCCAACAAGACTATGGTGAGAACACCGGAGCGACCATCGGCACTCCAACAAATGACCGTAGCCAGGCCAGGAGCCGAAAGCAAGCGACTCACGACGGCAACATCGACTGAGACAGGCAAACCCAAGTGAAGAGAAGAGGAAAGACAAGCGTGCCAAGTTCGTAGAGGAACAACTCCGACGAAGCGGGCGCCAAGAGAACCGTAGAGCACAAGGCGATGACTGGAAAGATTTGGTCTCGTACGCCTGCTAAGCAAGTTCCCTCTTTTGAATTTATAACTGATAGCCCTCTCGTTACTTGAAAGGAAATGGAATGTATCTTCGGTGCCTAAGCTTGAGGCGAGCAGCACAACAAGGGATGATGGTATGAAAGCCGAAAAGGAAGTATGTGTTGATTCGTGCATTGCTTGAGAGATGGTTAAATAGGCCATGGACGATGGGCCGCGGCAGTGCCCGGGCCAACCCCCGCCGAACCCTAGGGCGGCGCCGCCGCCGACGCCGAGGTTCGCGGAGGCCGGATCCAGCGTGGGGAGACCGGATCCGGATGCTGGGCGGAACCAGCCTAAGGGCTGCCGGCGCCACCGGGCCGTCGCCGGAGAAGGGGGGGGGAATGAGGGCAAATAAGGTGAGAGGGTAGGGATGGGGGCAGGGGAGACCTTTTGAGCTCGGCCCTGGCCGGCTAGGGCGGAGGGAAGCGGCTCGGCAGCGGGCGGGGGCCCCGGTCGCCCGCGACGGGGAGGCGGCGCGCCGGAGAGGGGAGGAAACTCGCATGTGAATTTGTCCAACCTAGCTGGCAGAGGGGAATTTGGTAAACACAAGTAGAAGGCTACTTGCTAGTTTGTCACGTATATTACAAGATCCTTCAGCGCTACCGTACGTATTATGCACATCTCGTAATCAATCTCTAAAATAACATTGCGTACAACAAATTACATTGTTCAGCGTTGTACAGTACTAAACACAAACATATCTTGCATCCACTACCTCATATGATCATATCCATCTTTTCTAGGAGAATCCTCGGATACATATTTATCATATATATATAGTGCATCACACTCATTTTTTAAAAGATAAAAACACAGGTATTCTCTATCGACATGTAGGGCGCGCAGGATTTATGCATGGTTACGAGCATGGCATGATCGATGAAGCCACAACACAGGCCAGCATGGCCATATACAAGAGGGGCACGTCGCGGTCGCGCCTCGATCGCGCGCGCGTGCACACCGGCACCGGCACCGGCAGGCGAGGAGCACGTAGTAGGTAAGTACAGTACTCGTCGTTGGAGGCCGGGGTACGAACTTTTGTTGTCTACGCAAGCTGCTCGGCCGTCTGACAGCGGAGCCACCCTCGTCGGAGTCGAGAAACGACGCCAGGGCTCTCACGTCGTCCATCCAGTCGCCGCCGTCGCCGGAGAAGCACCACGGCTCGTCCTGGTGGCTGCTGCTTCCCACGAGGGCCGGCGATACCGACGCCGCCGACGAGCTGCTGCGGCAGTCGTCCGCCGACGACGATCCCGCGCATGCTTCTCCTCCTCCTGAACCGGCCGTTGGCGTCGTCGTCGTCTCGCCCGCGTGCGGCGCCGTCGTCGTGTCCCGGTGGAGGAAGAGTCCGCCCGTGCACCGCACGGCCTTGGGCGCCCACACCGCCGCCGTCGTCCCGGCCGCTGCTGCTGCGGAGCCGGCGGAGTCGGGACAGTCCACGCGAGGAGCGGCGGCGGCGGCGGCGCCCTGCTTCTGGTGTCCGGTCTCACCGCGCCCCGACGCCGCAGAAAGGGCGGCGTGCGAGCCGGCGGTATCGGGCGCGATGAGGACGACCCTACTGCCGACGGCGCCCGTGCCGCCGGTCCTCCGTCCCAGCGTGCTGTTCCAGTAGTTCTTGATTTCATTGTCTGTTCGGCCTGGCAGCCTGCCGGCGATCAGCGACCACCTGTTGCCGAGGAGTTTGTGTAGGCGTATGATGAGATCCTCCTCGTCGTACGAGATGTTGCCGCGCTTGATGTTTGGCCGGAGGTAGTTCAGCCACCGCAGCCGGCAGCTCTTGCCACACCGACGCAAACCTGCAGAACGCGCACACGTAACTATCGATCGTGTCTTTCTTGGTGTTTATATATAGGAGTATATAATATGATTACAAAAGGAACATTCTGTTAGCATACATATATAGCAAGATCGACTATAACTAGGTAGCTAATTTTACCTGCTTTCTGAGGCACCTCCCTCCATTTGCCTTCGCCATGGGCCTTGACGTAGGCGGCCAAGACATCGTCTTCCTTGGCCGTCCACGCCCCTCTCTTGACGCCTTCCTTGGCGCAGCACGCTCTCCTGCCCATCTCTCTTTCTCTCGGTATACGGCCGGTGTGTGCAGCAGGCAGCAAGGGTCTCTCGGCTCTCGTCGACGACGGAGCTGGATCCGTCGGCGTATTTAAATGCACGCGGTCGACGTGCGTGGCCGGCCGGCTGATCGCTCGGTCACTATGAAGTGTAGCGCTGGCACTACGTGGCCGAGTTGAGGCCCTGCAAAGCTAAAGTGCATGCATGGACACTGCTGCTGGGCCTGGGAGTAGAGTAATGACGACTATGGTTGCTGCTAGCTGCTGGGCCTGGGAGTAGAGGAGTGACGACTATGGTTGCTGTGCCATCGTAGATCTCCACGTCTAGGAAAGCTGGACTGGAGTTTTTATCCTAGACCCAAATGGTCACAACAAGTTGTTCATCAAAAGCTCATATTAATCATGTAAACTGTGTTCTTATGGCTGAAGCCGCGCTGGGATTGCTCTTGCTGCATTATTAATCTCCTCCAAGCTCCACATTAGAGCATCTCCAGGAGCTCTTGTATCTATGAGTAGCTAAAATACTAATTTAGCTATTATGTAAAATGAAATAGCGCAAAAAAAGAAGAAGAAGAAGAAATCCAACAACTTCCTCTAAATTCAACATGCACCGAGTAGGAAAACTGACAGGTCTTCTATATTTGGCAAGCGAGGAGAGAAAATAGAAAACAGGAGAGCTAGTTGAGCAAAATAAAGAGTCCGTTGGATCCGAAGTTTTGATTAAGTTTTTCTTTTTAGCTAACTCATTGAATATACATGAGCTCTTAGAGATGCTCATTTCTTTACTCACTGATAATCAGCTTCTAGCAAATTTCTTCAACGGCTCAGATTTACGCTCTCCACCAGGTACGGTGGGACATCAAGCCCACCCAAAGATTTCTTAATGCAGCGGCCACCTCAAGCTACAAAGTTGTCAATATCGATCCATAGGAGTTTCGATACTACTGCTCATTAATTTGCTGGCCTCCCAATCTTTTTAGAGCTTCCGAGCATCAATGTATAATAGCAGATTTCTGTTGCTCAAATGTTACTCCATCATGAAGGCACATGCATGTCCTCGTCGTGAGGCACTACTCCATGTAACATGGGAAGCTATTTCCCTAATTGCAGCTAACTGCTGCTAATAGTAAAGTTGTTTCTTATCAAATGACTTGTTTCTTGTCATATGACTATGGTGTGCTGCCCCATCGTATGCGTACGGTATGTGAGGGTGGCAGCTTTCGAACAGCTCGCTTGATTAGAATGAAATCTAGGTGGAAAGTCGGCTTCCTCCGGTTCCAAAATAGTGCACGTTGTCATGGGTTGAGCGAGTGATTTTCAGATGAGTGAGTGTCACTGTCGTTTTTACAAGTTGGCAAACGCTTTTGCATGATGCGAAAGTTGAGCTGCACCGTACCCTATGTGGCTATGTCTGTCGTTTTGTGTCATCCCTCAAAGCAGGTGCGGGTTCATGTCCAAACTAACCATGCTTCTAGTGTGTGTGAGCGTACAGTTTACTACGTGGTTTTCTGATCGAGTAATTTTTCTACCCTACTGCAATTTCCAATTTTTCATCCCACGGATGGATAGATTCATCCTCATAATGAAATACAGTAATGTAATATGTCAATGACCCACAAAACATGACACTTGTTGACAGTACGTAGCATCACACAATAAAATGGTCTGCTGTATGCTAACAACCCTGGTGTGCTGCACGGACAAAGACGCAACGACTCAGCATTGCTGTACGGACAAAGACACACACTACTTAAATCGCCTGACGCAGTTTTTCCCAAGTGGCAGCAACGACTTCTGTGGTGCTACACGGACATAGAAGCATCAACGTGGATGATGGTTCTACCACAACAGTGGAGAGTTTTTTCACAATCAGGTAGGAACCCACCGTAACATGACACATGTGTGGATTATAATTACCAACATGGCAGTGAAAGCTGTGACTGTTGCTGCGTCGACAACGACTGGGATCGAGCAAGAGCACATTATATTCATGTGTGGAAAACAGCATCAAACGACATTAATTCACCCCTGTAATCACAGGGAACATCTTACAGTAGCCAAACAGAAGACTTGTACAATTATACAACGACGGTAGCTGTGTAAGATGCTTGACATTGATAAGATGAGACGTATCCGTTTAAATTTCTACAGTATATTCCTACATGTGAGCAGGGCAAAAATCAGCTCCCACTGTTGTTCTGTTGCCATCATGTTACAAGATAACAACATGTCTGAACTCTGAAGAGTATCACATTACGATGGCAGATTTCTAGCGCTTGTTGTGAAGCGCCCATTTGATTTTTGTATATACAGTACAAGTACATAGTCTAAGAGAGGACCAGACGACCATATAATAAGGCGCCCGTTCCTCTCTTAAACATGGGCGCTTCACAGCAAGCGCTAGAAATTTGCTTGTGTACGCCAACCTCTTCTCATATCCTTTGAAGTTCTGACCAGCCGGCGGTCTGTCTTTTTAACCCAATCCATGGATGAAGCATAATGAACCACCAGAATGCTAAAGGTCTTTTAATCCCATGCCAAATGCGGATCTCCATGGAGATCCCGGCCGCACCAATGGCACCCTGGCTAGTGTTTTCTTTTTGTCTCGTACTGCAGCTGATCTCCAGTTTTCTTTTCTAGCCTCAGTACTGAACTCACTGTGGTCACCTCTGCTTTTCTTTTCGAGTCTTGTACTGGTGCTTTGCTGGTTCTAATCCCCAGTTTTGTACTCCATTGATCCAGACTATATATAGTAAAGGCTAACATGGGATAGCCTGGCTCTGCAACGTTTATATTGAGCTAATAATCGTGGTGCTTTTGAGGCCATAAAAATCATAACAAGAGTTGCAAGGAGAACTCACTGAACCAAGATGTATAAGTCGATGTCATCTTGGTTCCCTGGGTGAAAATGCAATTCACTTCACAGAGACAAACTGCAGATGAAACAATGGACTGTCAATAACATTTCCATGTACATTATAAGTTTATAACTATTCCAGTTTGTGTACCAAAAAAAAAAAAAAAAAAAAAAAAAAAAAACCATCACTATGGTACCCTGATGCTGCTGGTGGCAAAGAAATTCAATTATCTTTCGCAAGCATTTGTCACTTTCAATGATCTGATGGAAAAGAACAGCTTTATAGAGAGGAGTGCAGACAGGTTCCAACTGTACGGCCAATAAAATGCCATTATCAATGGAACCCAAGAGCAATTTATTCATCGACTAATTCAGGACCTTATTATAAAGAGTAGTGTTTTGTATAACCGGCAGCATATACACCAATGCATATCTGAACTCCACCAATGCATGCCTGAACTCCAAAGCAAAGGTTGGGATCCAAAGTGGGAATACAATCACAACCTGTACAGTTGTGTAGAATACACCTTGTACACATTACAGGGTTATTACACAAGTTAAAAAGAACCAAACAGCAACCCCGTGACACCCTCAGAAACCAAATAATCTTCTTGACAACAATGGATGAACAATTGAGCATAAATCGACACCGACAGGCACGAGCCTGCAAACCTCTCGTGCTCATAAACACATTTTTCTTATCGTTAAGTATGTAGTATATATAAATATGACATGCTGGTACTTGGCTGGTTGGACCTGCATATAGCATCACGGGCATCACCTATCAAATCAAAGTCTATTAAATGGGGAAACCACTTGTAGACTGAGGCTAGGATTCAAAGGATCCTCTCCCTCAAGATGGCTACAATTCAGGCCACGTTGCTGCAGGTAGCCCCAGCACCAACTATCAACATTCATTAGGTCTGTTGTAGCACGATTACGCAACACTAGTAACCGCCCAAATAAGTGCTTAGGGTTTCGCCAACAAAAAATTATTGCATTTGTCCTTTGTGGATGTCTATATAAGCGGCTATAGGTTTTGTCACTGCGGGCCAGATTCATTGATCAACCGAATCGAGCCACACACGCCGAACAGGTAAAAAACGTGAATCTCTCGCAAAAATGTGATCCATCGCAAAATCTACGAGGCAGGCAGCGGTGATTGGAGAGGTAATTAGAAGCGAAGAATTCAAACTTTTTCTTGTTGAGCTCCGCGGCGAGGGAGAAACAGACGAATTGAGGGGAGGAAAGGTGTGGGGAAGCCATTTGCCATCGTAGAAAGATGAATTTGTTCTAAATTTTACGGTGGGGCAACTATGGAACAACGAGTTTCACTACCAAAACTATCAAATATAGGTTTTATTATTATTTTTACATCCTATTATTACGAATTGCAAAGGAGATAATTCACAAATCGCAGAAGGAATATCTTTTAGGAGTATAATGAAAAAAAAGGAAAGAGGATGGAAACACCGGCGGATTCCAAGGCTGCCGCCAGGGCTTGTCCACGTATAATTCTACTATATAAAATTACTAGAAATATGCCCGCGTTGTAAACGGAAGAAAAAAAAAAGCATATCGAACTTTAATGGAAATGGACCATGTAATGATATAGTTTCTATTTATAATTTATTGTTTCTATAAAACTTGAAATCTATAATTTATTTTATGATGACTATGACATCCAAAAATATTACTAAGTAGTAGCATTAATATGGCAATGTCCTATTAAACATGTATCAAATTAAAATACAACCTTAAGTGATTTTTTTCTCTTGTCCCAAAACACAAAAATAGAAATAAATATATCATAATAATTTTAATTTTCATACTATCTAGTGTTGATATAATTAAATATCGAGCTTGGTGAATTTCTTTTGAGGACTCATAAAAATATATGTAAATTATAGCTAGTAAAAAGTTAGTTGCCGACTTGTCAAGGATTAGTTTGTGAGTTGATGATTATAACGAAAGACCTCTCTTGATTTTCACACATGACAGTCTTCGTTGATGGTTCTAGAGATACATGTATTTGAATGGGATTAGACAACAAACCATAAACAACAATCTTATTAAATATTAGTTCATGGACTACTGACTGATTTTTTTGTTAATGAAAACAAATTTTGGTTCTAATCAAAACTACATCGACAACTTAGTGGCAAATATTCTTTGGAAAAAATAAATATTGATCTTATTTATTATTTATTATCTATTTTTTGACAAATTTATTATCTATATATTTATGAGAAACCATATGCGCAGAGGAACGTGTGGGAAAAATTGGACACAAAAAGCAAACAAAAAAAAGGAAAAAGGAAAACAAAGAAAAATCTATACAGCCGGACTCCTCGCTTTTGCGCTCGGCCACGCGCCATCGCGGGTCGCACCGGATTCGGCCGGTGCAAGGCAGCAGGAGCAAGGTAGCGCTGGGCTGGGCCTGTTGGGCCGCTGCAGGTCGTGGAATTTTCGTGTTTAAGTTGGATTAAATCTTAGTTCAATGAAACCGTAATCGAAGTTAAATTCTTAGTTGGCAGGCAGAAAAGAAGGGTGGAGGTAGAAATTTTCTCTTTTATTAGTAGGTATAGATATAGATTAAACTTAATTTCTCATGTGCTTACGCTGTCCGGTTAAAGGAATAGAAATGGAAAATGAAAGAAAAGGAGAAATGTAAAATAAGAAAAGAGGAGAAATGAAAACTTCATAAATATGTTATATAGAGATCGCTCACCATACAAAAAGTGAACAAAAATAAGCAGAACTGTAAATGGGTAGAGAAATAAACCTGGCCCGTAATACCAGGTATCGCTCATCCAAAACAAAAAACCAACAAGAAAAGGACCAAAAGTGGCCAGGGCCGTCTTAGAGGGATGGGCAACTAGGTGTGAGTGTGACCCCCGACGGCCCATGCCGCTAAGGTATTCATTCATAAGTATATTTATATCATTCTCAAAAAAAAAAAAAAAATAAGTATATTTATATATTTTTAGTAGATATACGTAGCTATTGTAATAAAGAGTTAAAGGTCCTGTAGTATTTAGTATGCTGGTACGAGTAAATGAGAGCTTCAAAGGCGCATCATCCAACCGATTTATTATTTTATTAGGGCTTTTTGGACAGCTTTCATCATTTAGTGCAACTTTTAGGCCTTTTGTTCTCTTCTATTAATATTTTACTCCCTTTATCTCTGAATATTTGTCGCTTTCCTATTTTTATGCCGTATGTTTAATTAGACTTGTAGAAAATATTAGCAACATTTGTTTCTCCACGTGGGTGCTCCAATATGTGTGTGTCAACTCGATGTATTGCTCTTTTCGTTTAATAAAAACTTTCGTTTCCAAAAAAAAAATAGTTGTATCTCTAACTAAGTTTATTTTAAAAGCATATTTAACAATCTATCTAATAATATTAATTATATCATAAATATTAATAACATTTTTATATATAAATTAGTCAAAGTTATTTCTGGAACACAAGAATGATCTATACTATAATGGCAAGACAAATAAGGCCACGAAATTAACTACCAATGAAAAGAACGTCACCGATTGGAGGGCTTACGATTAAAAGTTTGATGCAGGTCTGACACCCTCTCGTTCCCGCACACACGTCCTCCGCCCACGCAGGCCAAACACTCTGCCACCCGGAGTTCGATTCCCGCCCGACGCGCCCCGTCTTTCTTTCATTTTTTTTTTCTTTTTCGCTTCGAGAGGAGGGGTTGGAGACGGGAAACAATCGGCCCAAAAACGAAGGACCTGACCTCCACTACTCCTCTCCCACACGAACAAACCCTAGAGGTGGTGTTGGCAGCGTCCGCGACTCCTTTCCTCTCCCCACGACCGAACCCAGACACGAGGCAACGACGACGTCTCGGACCCAGGCGGCGGATGCGGCGGCGGCGGCGCGATTCCAGGACGCGGACGAGGCAGCGGCGGCACGATCCCCGGATGAGGAGGCGGCAGCGGCAGCTGCGACGCCTCCACCTACTCTGGCCGCCGTCACCACCGCATTCCGCCGCATCAATCGGTATGGTTTGCTTGCCGAGAGTACGAAGCTCTTTTCTAGGTAATCACCTCTTTCGTCATCTTATAACTTCTAAGCGAACCAATTTGATGAATCGATCCTTCTCCAACTGCGTAGTTCCAGCGAGAGGAGGCGGTTGAGAAGGATTAATTTGCAGAGGCCGCCAAACTCAAGAGGGAAACGACTTGGTAGCCCACGTCATGACCGATCTCATGGTCTGAAACTGGTTTGTGCTACCTGACATTCTGTTCCATTACTGAATTTTAATCGAGATTTTTTTTTTCTCCACTTATTTTGATTACGATCTTCTAACTACAGCATTTGTTTTGTTTGGTTGCTCTTGTCCTTCTAAATTCTTGCATAGTACTATAGAGGAACAGCGGTACCAGGAGTGCAGGACACATCTCTCCAGACAGAGAAACCTCCAAACGACATGCTTGAAGTGGAAAACATGTTTCTCTACCATCCTTCCTTGTGTTGCGCTTTCTGAAACTCTGCTTGATCTGGTAAGAGATTAGCTGCAATGTAGGTTGTTTTCTTTATCTCTGTCGAAAGTTGACTGAACTGAATGGATTTTTGGCCATTGTGGCAGGCGGCAATGTGCATCTTTGCCATTATAACCGGAGGTGAAAATGACTGTTCTTCCTACATTACTACGCACCAAACCAGTTTGATGTTGATCTTGCAGAGAAAATGATGCCACTTTTATTTTCTCATTGAAAGATAATAAAATTTGCGCTGCTCATACTTGTTCTCTTGGTCTTCTGCTCATGGAACATTTCAATTCAAGCCTTAAGTACTGTGATCCAATTATGATCCTCTAGAGCATCTGAGCACGTCATTGAAAATACCAAACCCAAGAATCGTGCAATGATTCTGCAGTAATAATATATCTATCTATCTGAATATGTCTCCTGATTTTTGTTTAAATTTGCTATGCACTTGAATTATCATGCCCATTGAACAACCTTCTATAGGCAGAGGGTTCTGATCCTTGACTTTTTCTGTCTACTAATGATGTGTGTTTTTACTCTATGCGGAGTACACAGGTAGGTCGCTCATCTTTTGGTTCAATGGATGTCGGTTCAATGTAGGTGTTTTCTCAAGGCCAGATACGCTGTCATCTTCATACATTGCTGGATGCGGGTGAGCCCTTCGAATCAGACAACTTTTGTTCAATTATAGTTGTGGTGGAACTGAACTAGCTGTACTCTAAAAAATTATAACTGAAGCTAGGCTTGGCTTGTGAAGCCCTCAGAGCCAAATGTCATGGGATGCATGAATGTTTTCCGAATTATATACATGGTCATATAACTCATTTTACATTTTCAATTTAAGAACAAAGCTCACTGATATTATTTTCTTAAATATTGTTCATATTCCAATGGCGATGATACTACCCTTAACCTCACAGAAAAAGCTACCGCTTTCTGGTTGCATGTAATGTCAAACTTCAGTAAGGTATTTTTCGTTCCCCTTTCATCAAAGTATTTCTTGTGTATGAGAATTTGGGAATAAGTTAATTCATGAAAATAGACGCTGAAATCTAGGATGGATTAGTTACTCCAGAGTTTTCCAGTGGCGATGATACTAACTTTTGAATGTCAGGATGGAACTTTTGAATGTCAGGATGGCTGAAGAAGATATTTTATCATCTCTGAGCTCAATTGAGGACGAGATAATTTTTGATCCCGTGGAATCGAAAGAGATTCAGCACTGCATGAACTGCAGCCTTGGTGTTGGATTGTGATGATTTAGTTTCTTCCTCGAATAGTGCTTGGACCCATGGAGCAGGTATGACAGAGATTATATTGCCATGCTATATTTTCCCAATTATTTTTCAAACTATATTGCAGTGCCATGGCTCCATTCCTACCTCTGATCGGTGCTTTTGTGCTTGAGTTCGTGATAGGTGGACGTGATGAAGCCCTGGATTAACTAGCCATTTATGGTCTCTTAGGAATTAGAATTGAAAAAAGCACCTTTGTATTATGTATGAATTTATGGTCTCTTAAGCATTTGTATTAACGGCTGGAAGCGGAAAGAAAGAAGATGCAACTGATAGGGTTCATGGAGAAGAACACGACGGAAATTCATGAACGCCGTGAAATCAATATTTATCAAATTTGTAATGATAGGTTGTTTACTAAGTTTGATAAATTATTATTTAATGTGCGGCCAACCTAGATATCACCGTAATGTTAGCACGGCAAAGATACTAGTAGTTAAAAAGGACAGAGGGAGCAAGTATTGCATGCCATCATTCCATCAACTAGGCGTTGGTAGGTGCATCTTGTTTGTTTAATTATTTTTTCTTTTGTTGTCCTTTATTAGAAAGTGTCATGATCCAGAAAAATAGGGCCCGTATGACAGGCCCGATAAGCCCAAGGAGCGCCGGGTGCCGCCCCGGGGCCTCAAGGCCAGCGCCCCACCCCGTCCCCTCATTTCCGCGGATTCTTCGGCAAACTAATTCGAGAAAAAGAGGGAAAATATCTAGGATTATCTTTAAGTGTTTTGGTGTGCAAGGGGATATCTCATCTATAAGGGAGACCCTTATTAGAAAATAAATAAATAAATAGGACATGCTTGTAAAAGGTATTCCAATCTATAAGGAAACCTTTAGAGAGATTGCTTGAGATACAAGTCCCACTAGCCGGGCTATATAAGTAAGGGGTCCAGAATCTTTCGGGGTAACAAGCAAATAAAGAATTTTATCCCAACTCCCTCTCCTTCCTCCCCACCGCCCCCACCCCCTCCCTGCCCAGCCGCCGCCGCCGCCACCGGGCCGCCGCGCCACCACCGCCGGCCGGCTGCGGCCGCCGCCCCCCCTCCCTCTTCCTCCTCTCGACGATCGCGACCAGGTGTCAATTCCCGCCCAATCTAGCCGGACCGACGTAAAAGCCGACCAAAAATTTTATTCTCTTTTTCGTCATCTAAGATTCTAAGTTAGAATAACTGGTGCCCTTATTGATGATTTTTTAGATAATGGATAACAAATATCCCGCCTCTACATCCAAGGGATGTACACAGCCCTTTATTGATGATGGATACATGGTTCGATTCCAGTACAAATTGAGCTGCACCCCTCAGTATCTTGTATATGACCAAGACTCGTAACCTACATCCATTCACAAAGTTAAAACAACTTGTGTCTAGCGATGATACAAAGTCCGATTTCTATATGTATTGGTTTTTGTGGCAATGCACGGACATTATGCTATTTATTAGTAATTCATTGTGGTGACTGACTTCTTAAATTTTGAATTTCTCATATTTATTTTCCATGTTGCATATTGTCTAAAGCATTTAGTGGGTGCTCAGAAAAATAGTGTTGAAACATTTAGTGGGTGCTCAGGAGTCAGGAAAGAAAAAGTAGTTTAAGGGCCTCTGTCATCTTACTTGGTGAAGGTCGTTAGAATTGTAGAGACGACCCTAAAAGTGGCTATGCTAAACAAAATACAAATTAAGGTGACGTTTAAATCCATCACCCCAACACAAACGGATGGGTGACTGTAACTATTAACTCGACAAGTAGTCGTCCCGTGGCCGTGGGTGTGTTTAGTTATTGAAAAATTTTGGGTGTCATATTGGATGTTTGACTAGATGTCGGAAGTAGTTTTGGAAGACTAATAAAAAAACTAACTTCATAACTCGTCAGACCGTGAGACCAATCTTTTGGTTATAATTAATCAATAATTAGCACATGTAGATTACTGTAGTACTTATAGCTAATCATGTAGTAATTAGGCTCAAAAGATTTGTCTCGCCGTGTACAGCCAAAAATGTATAATCATTTTTTTATTTAATCTATATTTAATGTTTCATGCATGCACTAGAATCATTCGATGTGACAGGTAAATTTTTAGGTGAAAATTTTTTGAAACTAAACATAACCTGTATTTTGCTGCCTCTTCTGAGCAAATAAAGCCACCTCTGAGCTCATCGATGGCAACAAGGAGTGAAGAAAGGATGACATGTACATATGGCAGTATTATTGAAGACAACGCTAGAATATTGGTAATATCCAAATGAGTGGCTAAAAACAGACAAATAGATAATCTGTTTTAGGTGACAATGCGTGGTTCTCAACACACTAGTACTACTAAAATACAGTATCTAATCTTGTTTTAACGAGAATTTAATCAATCCCATCAAGAATTGGATTTGAACACCCATCAAGATCTTGGTACTCCTAGCTCAATCGCGACTCCAAGTCGTACCAGTGTGCCCACCCCGCTGCGTTTCAGCAGCGACTCGACGACTGCGCGATGGCATAGGTCCACATTTTGCCGCGGCGAGTACAGTCAACATTCAACACGAGTGTTCATTAGAAAAAAAGCAGTCAACACGAACAGGCGAGCAGCACGCACAGGCCCAGCAGACGCGCTGGCCGCTGCTGGGTCACGGCCCACTGTTCGAGCATCGAGCCCCACCTGACTGACCGCCTGCATCACACACACACACCTGTCATCATCAGTAGAATAATGCCTCACCTGCGCGAGGCAGGGAGTCCGTAGTCCCGTCTCGTCTGCTGCTTGCTTTCCCCGGCGCAGACGCCAACGCCAACGCCACCACCGAGCCGCGCCACGACAAGCGCTGTGATTTCATCATCGTTCGTCTTCGTCCGCCCGCCCATTGAGCCCCCCTTCGTCGTCTCACGTGCGAACCAACTGAGCTCCCAGAATCCGTGTTGAACGGCTCCTCGATCGTCCTCCAGATTGCCCTGCCGGCAGGGGCGAATCAACAGTACTTTCAACCCCGATGGTTTTTGTTAATCCTGTATAGATCAAGACTCTAATTAGTTCATGACCCTAAGAAAACATCGCATTGCACTAGTTTTCTCTAATGATGACCCCGATAACTCTATTTTGTAGATTCGCCACTAGCTGTCGGAGCGGAGTGCGGTGACTCGTCGATCCGTAAATGGACCACAGGGGGCCTAGATAAACATAGGGCAAAAATTTACTACCCCTATTCTGTTTCTAGATCCGCCACTCGCTGCCACCGTCACGTCGCCACTGTCGCCTACGTCCAGCTAGACGCTACTAAAACACTACTTTCACCATTGGGTCATCCCCATATCGCCTTTGCACCGACGAATGTTCTAGCCCTCCTCGGCATAGGTGGAGCTCCTTCAACTTCGAGTTCCACCCATTATTCCTTCATCGACTCTCTATTTCTTTTTTTCTATATTTTCTTTGCCATCCTTCTTAGATGTTTTCTTTTGGTTTGGCCCGCAAATTTTTTTGCTTCCAAAACTATTAGATTAGCCACTTGGACCATGCATTGCATGGGTTGCATTACTTAGGAAAATTATGTTGTATTGTTGTCTCATAGATAGTCTCATACAAATGTCACGTAATCATGAGATGATTGAACTAACCAAGTCATATAGTGAGTTGTCTTATCGTAATTCAACTATCCTCAATTTGTGAAATCAGTAAAAGAAAATTTGTGAGTTGCATGGAAACATTAGATTGTCAATAATTGCCTTATAATCTTAAATTTTTGCAAATGAAGTGGTTGCTTCACAAATCATAGTGGCACTATTGTTACACCATCATTGTTAGGGTTCAATCTAAAACTAACACTTGAATGTCCATTGGGTGACGACTGCCTATGGGGTGTTTGGTTCTTCTCATTGCCTTAGCTTCACCCAGTTGGTACGAGAGCTAGGTGAAGCATCGTGTGAGCAAACAAAATCTCGGCCGCACAGACTTTAATGCGCTCAGGCAAGAAAATCTAATACTGATCCATGCTTCGCTCAGGCAAGAGAATCATCACCGGGCAAGGTGATAAAGAGTAGTAGTAACCAACAAAGAAACATGCTCTAACACACATTTGAAAATCCAGCGGGCGACTGCTAACGCCCTTGTGTTCATGTCCATATGTGAGCTGAAAAGCTTCTGTTGCCAAGGATCAACGTGGCCAGTGAGGTTAGGCACTAATCAAGAGGTCGCCGGGTGCCTAGTCGTGCGAGCTTCAGAGGAATCAGAGGAGTAAAGGAATCATGCATGGGTCACAGACAGACTGCAGAAAAAGCACACAAAAAGCCACAGAGAGGTGTAGCGAAGGTAGCGTAGCAATAGGAGCAACCTGAACGAAAATAATGTCACACAAAAAAACGAGCTAACATTTGGTAGGAGTACGTAAAGTGATGCTACAAAGGAACAAATGATGAAGATCAAATCATAGAGACCTAGCTAGGGTCCTAGTACTGGCTTGACTCGATTCAGGATTTCAGGCTTTGAGCTCATCGTGCCCCCCACGGCAGCACCATTCATCTCTTTCTTTCACCATCACGGAAATGCAGCGACGATCACTCCCCTGCGTGAATGAAACGAAAGAAATCGGGCGGCAACACCAGTCAGCAAACTGATTGTACGTACGCAAAGCAAACTGATTGTCAGTCAAAGTGGAGTATTTGGCTCGCCGGCTCACCGTTGTGGTATCGCGCGACGGCGGCGGAGGCAGCGAGGTCGGAGGGCGAAGCCGCGGAGATGGAGATGGAGAGCTGCGTCGCGTCCTCTGCCCCTGCCCACGACGACGGCCTCGTGTCGCCGCTCTCCCGTGGCCACTCGTCGAAGAAACGCCGCAGGGGCTTCTCCGCGTCCGCGGCGTCAGATGAGCCGGTGACCGTGGCGGCGGCCAGCGGCTTGTCGAGGCTCAGGTCGGCCCCGAGCGCGTGGAAGTGTCGCCGCCTGAGCTCCGCCTCCCAAACTCCTTGGATTGCCCGTAGTCGTAGTCGTAGCCGGCGGCGCCCGCGAAGAGCGATGGCTGCGGCGGCATCGGTGTGGTGTAGTGAGCGTGGGAGTGGGCATACCTGTGGTAGGACGGCGGCGGCGACGCCGCGTGCAGGCTCGCGTCGAGGTGGAGCTGGAGAGCGCCAGCGGTGGCGGCGGAGGATGCGGCGCCGTATCGGAGATGCTGCTGCGGTTTGTGGCCCTGGGTCGGCGGCGCGTCCGCCGCGCGAGGCGGCGAGATGGAGAGCGCGGACGGACGGTACGCCGCCGCCGCGGTTGCGGCGGGGGAGGTGGCGGAGGAGGTCAGTTCCACAGGCTTTCTTGAACGGCTCTTCCCGCGGTGGACGTGCTTCTCGCAGTACTTGGACTCGCCGTGGGTCTCCCTGGAGCATCGCCACTTCTTGCCGTCCGTCCTCCGGCACCGCCCTGGCTCTGGGTCCGCCAGCTTGCGGCCGAACGGTGTCCCGGCACCGTAGCAGCCCCAGTACGCCACTGCACGGGCACCGTACAAACTCATTAGCCAGCGACGATGATGACGATCAGAGGAAAACTAAAACATGAGGCGACAGCTCGAGGAGGAGGAGGGGCGTACGCGACTGCGAAGTCTGGGGCGGGAAGGCGAGGGAGGGCGCGGTGTCGATGCCGGTGGCGAGGCGGAGCGGCAGGACGAGGTCGTGCGGCACGGGCGCGCCGGAGGCCATGTACTTGAAGATGAGCGCCTGGTGCTCAAGCTCCTGCCACTGCGACGCCGTGAACAGGCGCCTCCCGCCGCCGTGCCCGCTCAGCATCATCTCCTCCTCGAGCACGCTCAACAACGCAAAAGCTGGGGTAGGGAGCGCCGAGGAGGACGAGGACGGCGTTCTTGCAAGGGAAACGAAGCGAAATGGAATGGAAATGCAATGGAGGGGAGTCCAATACTAGTAGTCTCCAGGTTTGTGCTGGTGTCAGGGCTCGGGAACGGGAAGACGGACGTGCTGGAGTATCATCATCCGCCATCATGCATTACTATGGCGGTGTCAGGCAGGCAGGCAACAGGCACAGGGGCAGCGCGCAGGTTGACAGGCGGCAGGCGTGCGATTTGGCAGCGAGCTGAGCTGAGGTGGTGCAGTCGGCGCAGTGGATGGGTCACTTCGGTCAGTGTTGAGGTCAGGCGCAGAGCAGAGTGCGCGCTGCAGAATCTGCGTGCGCTGCGCGTCCTGCTGCAGCGGCCGGCCGGCGGCATCAGCAGACAGAGACAGCAGGGCAGCAGCTGCGCAGGCGCTCGGGGCAGGCAAGCAGGCTGGCACCTGTGCCGGCTGCCGCTGCGCGGCTGCGCGCGTGGGATGGGGGCCCTGTGCCAGTGCGCACAGACGCACGGTGAGCTGCCCCCGCTGCGCAACGGACTGGTCTTTGGAACAGGGAGGAAAGAGACGGTCTCGACGGAGTAGTAGTATGGAGTACCAGCCCGTGCTTGCTTGGGTTGCTTGGGGGTCAGTCAGTGGTCACTTGGTCGGTCAGCGTGGCGTGATGGCAAAGGGACGAGCTCGCTAGCCTGAAAGCCGGGCCCCGAGCTCCTGTCCTACTGTAGCTAGCTGCAGCATTGGCAATGGCAGATGCAGAGCTAGATGCTCATGCTCCCTTGCGGCTTGGCAAGGCAATGGCAGATGCAGAGCTACGGAGATGCTCATGCTCCCTTTGCGGCTTCCCGTCTTCTGTTCACCAACAATCTCCTATTCGCTGAGACTGTTTCATCAGCTGTGGCTTTTTCCTGTGCAAACGGCCCAACGCGCTTTGACCCTTTTCCTCTTACTAGTACTCACTCATTGTCTTCGTTGTGGACTGGCACAAGGATTTGTTTGGTTCTAACCATGGAACCAAATTGCGTTGGTGATGAGGTTCCTAGAGGCTGTCTGCAACCCATTTGGTTGGAGCGAGCCGAGCCCTGAGATCCTGCTAGATCCCAGCAATAATGTTGTTCGCGGCCTTGTTTAGATAGCTAAAGTAGTGTACAAAACTTGCAAATTTTTAGACTCTCTCTCCATCACATCACATTAAATACACTAAAAGAAATATGTTCGTGTAACGTAGATGGATATTTGGGGATAATTAGGCCTTATGCTTTGCCAAGAGCTTGAGAGATTGGGGAGACTAGAATTGTTTCATTGTTCATTCCTTAATCCCAAATGACAAACCCGCCTCTCTTTTTAGAGAGAGGGGACTAACCCTAACTTAGCGGCTAAGCTAATGATCCTTGGGCCTATTGGGCCGCTAATGACATTTGGGCCTATTGGACCGGTGGCGGCCTGCTGGCTGCCCATGACATCTCCCCGCCCTTGGAGACCCGGCTCGTCCTGAGCCGGATAGGCGCCGCGGACCTATTCCATCGACGCGACCTAGGGTTAAGCCTTTTACATCTCGGCTTACCTCTGTTATTAAAGACTAAAATATGAAATAATTTATGTCCACCGGGATCCCAAGGAAAGAGCGCTCCGCTGGCTTCATTGGGGCCGGAAGGGTGGAGCGTGAACCGCCCGCTCTTGCGTTGGAGTCGGCTAGCACCACGGCAGAACAAGGATGCGGGGGGCGCCATAGCCGCGAGGCCTGATGCTGGAAGGTGCCGCTTGTTCGCCGTAGTGGAAGTGCCCATATTTGGACCTCCCTTCACTTGGAGCAGCAGGACGGATGGTTGAGGCCGAGGTGGTGAACATGCACGCATGACGGAGGGCGAGGAGCATGCGCATTTTCCGCACCACACGTCGGACAAGGAAACCTCGCCTGCGGCTTGTAGTCGCACCGCTGCTTGCTCCTCCGATGCTTTGCCGCATGAAGAGCCTGCGCTCGGCCGGCGTACCAGAAGTCCCGTGCTTGCGGCCTTGGAGGCGTACACCGCCCGGCGTTCACGGTCCTTCTTCTCCATCGCGTTGAGCATCCACGGATGCGATCGGTACAACGAGAAACATCGGCAAGGATGCGGAGGGAGTTGTCGACACCAAGGGATACACGAGGAATCGGGTTGGGGCACGGGGCGGTTTGAAATGCGGGAGCGGGAGCTCGGTGAAGCGGCATACGCCACGGGTATTCATCGTCTTTGGACTTGGCGGAACCAAACTTCGAGCGTCGGCTTTCAAGTTGCGGGAAGCCAGCCATACTCGTTCTTCCACCATGATGCGCTCCGGCGGAAGTAGAGCTTCGCCTTTGGTTGGCGACGGCCACGGATCGAGGTCCCATCAAGCTGCGGAAAAATCCATCGAGGGCCGGGCGGCGCCAATCACGGTCTTTCGATGGAAGCGCGGAGCGGTGCGGTGGAGGTGGCGGGAGGAATCGCCCCAGTCGGTGGGGAGGACCAGGTTCTTCCGTTGAGTGGGCCGCGATCCAATCACGGACCGAGGTCGCGCCCGATGGATGGGGCGATGAGTGAAGCCGTGGTCGCCCTGGATCGGGCGGCGCTGTGGAGAGGGCCCGGCTCGCCGGTGGGGGGGCCGGGATCCCAGCGGGCGGCGGCGAGTGTGGCGGCGCCACAAAGCAGTGGCGGCGCGAGAAGATCAGCCCGCTGAGAGGAATCGGGAGAGCCGCGGACGACGCGGTCGGACCCGATGGGTCGCGAACGAGCGGGACGGGCGGAAAAGACCGAGTCGCGGCAGCGCGAGATGGGCGTGATTTACGGCCCGCATGCATTTAACGGGCGGAGATGGTGGTGGTGGTGGCGCGGTGGTGCGGGGTGAGCTCGTGGCGGAGGATCGGCTACGGATATTGGGGATCGGGAGGACGGAGGAGCGGACGGAGATGGCGGTGCCGTGGGTGGAGAAGATGGGGGTGTGTGGTAGGGGATGGCCTACGACGGCCGATGATGGCGGGGAAGGACCCGCGGCGGCGCGATGATGTGCGTGGAGGCCGGATCGGCCGATGGGGCGGCGGCGGAGCGTGATCTGATCCTTTTCGACTTTTTTTTTTTTTTTTTTTTGAAGAATCGGTGGGTAAAAGAGTGGCAACGGCCGTGGAAAAGGATCATTGGACTCTAGATACCAGGTGTAACGTAGATGGATATTTGGGGATAATTAGGCCTTATGCTTTGCCAAGAGCTTGAGAGATTGGGGAGACTAGAATTGTTTCATTGTTCATTCCTTAATCCCAAATGACAAACCCCCTCTCTTTATAGAGAGAGGGGACTAACCCTAACTTAGCGGCTAAGCTAATGATCCTTGGGCCTATTGGGCCGCTAATGACATTTGGGCCTATTGGGACCGGTGGCGGCTCACGGCCGCCCATGACGATTCGGAAAGCAAAGAAATGTAGGTTAAAAAAATAAATACTTACACAGTTTTGTTGTAAATCACGAGACGAATCTTTTGAGTCTAGTTAGTTCATAATTGGACAATGTTTATCAAATACAAACAAAAGTGCTACAGGAGTTAGAACATTGCTTTTGCCAAATATTTTGCCATCTAAACGAGGCCTAGTGTGCAAAAGAAGTCGTCTGGCTCAAGAGACTTGTCTGGGTGTGTTTGTTTGCTCTGTCCTACTCATCCTGTATGAGCGGGGTCGTATAAATCTGAGTGAGAATAACGTTTGGATTTCTACATGCAACCTCACCAAACAACTTCTATTCTAAAATACGGTTCCACTCAGCCTATATCCCGTTAGCCGGACATACTATGCAAGCCTCATCCAGCAACCAAAACACACCCATAACTGTGATGCACAATCCTTTTGGTGTTCCACAAAAACACAACTCTACTTATTATACTACTGTAATAGTTTTAGTTACCTTACTTTCTTTGATTAGCATATGTAATAGCAACGGTAGAAATGCCTTTACATTGTAGTTCTTGCGTGGGAGACCTGGAAGGAGATGAATGCAAGAAGCTTCTGAGGAGCAAATACCGCCGTCGTCCATGCCCTCTCCATGATTGTAAAACTCTGGGCCGAGCAATGGTATTCGGCTGGGGCCAAGAACCTGGGGTGTTTGTTTTAGCGAGTAATCGATTAAGCAGTGTGAGTGGGTGTGGTCGTTGACGTGCCATTGTTGTGAAAAACATTCTTTACTTCTTACTATGTGAAGATCATCTCTAGATTGGTTTTGGGTAATTAATGACAACCTAGGACTAATCTCTATGTTTAAGGGTGATCTAGTATGAGATAAATCCTACTCAAGTCATGGTGTAAATGTTAATCATGGTGGATAACACGGTGTTGATCCAAAAGATGATTAGGTGCACAGACTTGGAAAAATAAGATGGAGAAACAAAATGGGCTTAAGGCAAAGGTATATATGATAGGGCCATTTTATTTTGCACTCAAGACACCATAGAGGGTGTGAGTGATTTAGGATCGATAGCCGAACTATAAAGAGGGGAAAACGTCGGGAACATCCATCTTCATGTGCCTCTAGGTTCAACAATCATATGCATGCATTCTAACCTAGAGAGCTAACCAAACCTTCGAAATTGATTGTGAAAATGCTAACACATGAGCACATTGTGATGTACACATGGTGGTGTTGGCACATTTGCGAGGCGGTGGTGCTCGCAAGCTCCGCGGGATTCGGCGCTTTTGAGAAAATGAAACGTCTATTTTCTATTGCGACGGATGCAAGATGGAGGTGAAATCATGCTAACTCTCGCGGCTCAAGTTGGTATACTTGTTGGGTAGCCTTGTTGAAGAGAGCGCCACGAAGAAATGACGACATTCAAATAAATTAGCAAAATACGACGCGGAGGTGCGTCCCGACGGGTTTGCGCTCGGACGCGAGGGTCTGCTTATCCCAAAGACCCGACGCCCGTTCGATGGGTGCTCAAAGCCGCTGGCACGCTGCGTGTCTTACTGATACACGCTACCACGCTGCTCGGGCGAGCCGGACGCAGCCTAGTGAGCACCGCGACGTGGGAGTCGCGCCGGACGCCAACGACAACAGCAGTTTGAATGCGCACAACGGCGCCGGGCGTGTCCGGCGGTCATGTTTGGCGCCGTGGGTCAAATGGAGAAAATCGGGTTTTTTCCCCCCAACGACTCTATTTCGATGGAAGGGCCTATATATAATTGTTTGCCCGGCCATTGCTATCTCTCTTGGACATTTTGATTGATCTAGCACACTTTATGCTGAGCCAACCCTCTCTCACTCTCTCCCACTTGCTTGTGAGCACATTCTTGAGAGATTGATGGTGATTCAAGTGCATTGCTTTGAGATTCGCGTTTAGAGGCACTTGAGGGTCATCGCTGTTTGTGATGTCTTGTTGATCTTGGAGAGTACCACTCCTAGACCGGCTTGGTGGTTTGGTGGAGGCGTTGGCAAGAGTTGATGATTGTTTTTTGCCACCTCCGGATGATTTGTGAGGGGTTCTTAGGCTTATTTCCCCGGCGGAGCGCCAAAAGCCGCTCTAGTAAAATGCTCGTGTCATTGAGCTACCACACTTGTGCGTGGTGCCTTGGAGAGCGTCGAGGGGCTGGCATTGGCAAGGGCACCACTAATCCCAAGGACAATCAAGGTGTTGGTCGACACAACGACGACGTAGCCACCGGTGCGTGTGTCAACCTCGGGATAAATCGATTGTCTCATTGTCTTGGTGATTGGCTTCTTCATTGTATTGTTATTGATCTTATTCTTCACCGATGATTGATCATTGTCTCTACAAGCTCGGTATAAAAGCTTTTCTCTCTTGCATTTACTTTCCTAGTTTACTTTGAGTAGAGAGCTAGCTTGTGCTTGTGTAGGTGTTCTTGCTAGCATAAGGCTTGTCTAGGATTGTTCACTAGATAGAGTAGTTACATAGCTCTTGTGTGACATAGAGATCATAGCTTATATCTAGAATTGTCACTAGAAGGCTTGCAAGACATTAGAGCTAGCAAAACCACTTTTTACGCCTTTTGTTTTACTAACCTGGTTTGCTAAGTGACTTTGTATAAATTTTTATAGGCTATTCATCCCCCTCTAGCCATCTAGGACCTTACACTATGAAAACGTGTAAGGCTCTTACGTGATTAAGAAAAGTTCTTGAATCAAAATATGTTTCTATTTGTTTTTGCTGTAGAAATATTTTGTGTTTTAAATTGGTAAAAATATGTAGTATTAGCTTCTATAACTACTTCTTATGTCCTATATTTGAATCAAGTAAAACAAAGTTTAAGTTTAACTAAGTTTAGACAAAACAATTTCAATTTTTATGTCTCTCAAAAATTTTATACGGCATTTGTCCTGTTGGTTGGAAGTATAGATGACTTTTCTCTAGTTAAGTCGTCTACTCCCTCTCGTCCCATGGAGTTCGCCGCTTTTTGACTTTTGAACTTCATGTTTGACCATCCGCCTTATTCAAAATATTTATGCAAATTATAAAATAAATTAATCAATATTCAAGTATCTTCATTAATAAAATAAGTTGTAACAAAACAAATTATATTTGTACAAAAAATTTGAATAAGACGAAGCATCGAATAAGATGGCACGAATACAAAGGGTGACAAACTCAAATGGGACGGAGGGAGTAGACTTCTAACCAACAGGTGGTGCCTAAGTTACTAACCCCTAAAACTCTCTAATTGATTCTAACAACTCACTTTTTAGTTCAGTTTATATCCTATTTTAAACTATTCAACCACTTATACAAACCTAATAGTTGTTCTCTAATTGTTGCGGGCTATAAAAAGTTTAGCTAATCCAAATAGAGCCTCATGCATCACCATTGTCAAATGCCCTTTTTGATCCATTTGAAATATACTCCCTCCATCCTAAGTTGTAAGTCATTTCAATAATCTTGGAGGGTCAAAGCTTCTGAATTTGACCAAATCTATACGACAAGACAATAACATTTATGATGCAAATAAGTGTCATTAGATTTTTTATTAATTATATTTTCATAATACATCTATTTGATGTCACAAATATTTGTAGTTTTTCTTTATAATTTTGGTCAAACTTGAAATGTTTTAACTCTCTAAGATTTTTGGAATGGAGGAAGTATATGATATACAGTAAATAACAGTGAATGCATTGCTTGATCGGGAGCTACCATTGATACAGCCTCCAACGATTGTTGGTTCTGTTTCACAACTTAAATCTAGGATTTCTCATAAACGAATCAGGATTTGGCCTGCCATGCGGTTTTGGCCCATTCATGGCCTGATGAGATCGCTTAAGGGCGTCCATGAGCCCGTGCGGGCTGGGCGACCGAACAGGGCGCCCAAAGATTTACAAAATATATTAAGCATATATAATAGTATTAGGCTTTTTAATTAAAAATCAGCCTAAGTTGTCTTGTTTGGCCCAAACTTGGCCTGTTGGAGTCCGATCGTGACTTTGCTTCAGGAGACCTACGATTGAATTTTCAACTAAAAACGGAAGTCTGCCTCAAAAAAAAAAAAAGTGCAATTTTAGACGCACAAAATTTTTCAGGATACCAAACTGGAGTAGTACATGGATGGAAAACTGATGTTCTAGGCTGGAAAGCTCGAGTTACAGGTCTGGATGGATGGATGGATCTATGTCCTTGTACTATCATCAAACATTTCAGAGAACCAAACTCGAGTAGTACAGGTCTGCATGTACATATCTGTACAATTCTCTTTCTTCAAGTTTCATGCTCAAATTCTATTAAAAATAATGAACAGGAAAATCATCATCTATTGATGCTTGACAGCATTGTTTGTCATGTCCAATTTATCCCGAACAATGTTGTGTGCGGGAGCTAACTTTGTACTTTCTGATGACCACAAATTAAATGGATGAGAACTTGATGATCGCCATGGTGTATGGTTAGAATGTACTTGACTACAGTCAGCTCAAGTACTTAGATGAATATCACAAGCATCTTCTACATAAAAAGTTTCTAAATAAAAGAACAGATGCTGTTGTTAGTGTTTGTTGTTTGAGGTGTTAGTTAGGCCCTAATTCCTGATAGCCTCATCCAGATTCCTAGCCTAAAACCCAACATGTAAATCTCGTTTTACAACGACCCAATAGAATCTTATATTTGACCAAATTTCTAGAAGACATTATGTACATTCATATTCACCATGGGGTGGTTCGGTTCGATCCACAGGTTCGCCGAACCGGCCCAAAATTTCGACCCAAATGGGCCCCTTCTTCGATCCATCAACATGGATAGGGTCACTGGGTCAGAGCACATCGAACCTCGGGGTCATGTGGTTCGATCCGGACTCTCCGTGTGGCGGCGGCTGGTGTCCGTCCGGCGAGTGATGGCTTCCCGTACGTCCGACAGCGTCGCCGGCCGGCGACGTGCTGCGCCCGTCCGTGACTCCCGCCGGCGGCGTCCACTTCTCCAGCTCGCCGACGCCATCCGCAGCACCAACCTAGAAGAAGAAGTCTGCCATGGACGGGAGCAGCTCCCGCTCGCCGGTGCCATCCGCCGTGGACAGGGGCACGAGGACCACCAACGAATCCAAGCAGATCCCGGCTCCTCTCATTTGCTTTGTGTGGTGGCAGGGAATAGCGCGAGCTGCGAGGTACGCAGATCGGCCGAGGAAGGCGGGGCTCTTCGATCTCGCCCTCTCTTCTCTCCGGCCGGCCAACAGGTTGGGCGAATGCCGGCAGTCAGCTGTCGCCGCCATCAGTTTCCTTCTGATTTGTGTCGTGCATTCTGTCGAGCTGCTTCGGCAAATTTGTTTGCTTGTTCGTGTTGGGTGGATCGAACCACAGTATCCATTGGTGCACCCTGGAGGAGCAAAATATTTAAATGGAGTGACCGGTGCTTCTCTACACATCAAATGGGTCGGCGGTTCGACTGTGGTTCGATCCATGGTTGAACCACCCCCATTGTGAATTCATATCTTAACTTATATTTATTATAAAATATATTATATAATTAATCTAATAATACTTATTACGTATTATATGAACGTTAATACTTTATCAGTCAAAAATTAAGAATCTTTGACTTGAAAACAAGATTTACATGTTTTTTTGAGATAGAGGGAGTAATTGGTAAACGAGTTTTTAGTTAGGTATCCTTGTTGTTAAGCAATGGTGACTTTTTCAAGATTCGCACGGCCAAAGGTGCTTTCGTTAATAAGGGTTTGCGTGACGTGTGTTCATAAAAATTTTACCATGGTGTTGAGCCCGTCTGCGTTATGCTGTGTAATCTAAAAAAAAAAAAAAGCGAAAGTGATACTACAAAATTATTTTACCAAGGCACTGTAAGACAGAATGGTGGAATAGGTGCAATTTTTAAAATAGGTGCATACAGGGTCGAATTAAAATAGGTGCAATTTTTTAAAAAATCGTCCCCGGATATCCACGTTGCCCAGTTTTTGATACAACACGTTGCTCAGTTTTGAGGAGTCAGACAGGTGTCGTCTTCCGGTCGGTTCCCAGTCTCGTACTACTCAAAACGTACGGGCCCCACGCGACACGCGGACCCGTGACGAATATACCACGCGTTGCCCGCGTTGCCTTGGCCCTTGGGCAAGATCCGCTCCTCCCTCCAAGGCTCCAAGCTCAGGCCTCGCCGCTCGCGGAACCGCCGCCGCCGCCACCCCACCACTCTCCAGCCCTCCGCAATCGCGTCCCCTTCTCGGGCTTCCAGAACCTATAGACCACCCGGTCCCTCCACCTCCGAGCGCCCCCACTCCGCTCTCGCTCTCGCGCTGCGGCGAGCCCGATGGGGTTTATCGGCGCGCACGGCGTGGAGACGCTGAAGCGATACAGGTACAGCGGGGAGGACCGCTCCGTGGTGGCCAAGTACGTGCTCCAGCCCTTCTGGAGCCGATGCGTCACCCTCTTCCCGCTATGGATGCCGTGAGTATCTCCATCCCCTTCCCCTCCCTTTGTGCTGTTCGTGTGTGAGCGTGCGCTCCAGTTCACGACCTACTACTGCTCTACTAGTGGTTAGTCCGCGCGTGCGTGCGAGCGATCGATCCTGGTAATGAGTTATTTTTCCTGTGACTAGTTCCGAATCCTGTTTGGGCGTTCGATTGGTCTCCTTCTGCGTGCCTTCTTACTGTTGTGGTTGAGTGCTTGCTGTTACTGCCCATTCCCAATTTGTAAGGGCAGTAACAACTTGCAAGTATGGCTAGAGAAGGATTAGATGTTTGTATGTGGCGTTGTAGTGGAATATTTGAATTTGGAGATGCGCAGAACGCCCGGTTAGGATGGTATGAACAAGATCACTATGGTCTATGGGAGGGAATACTTCAGAAGGCATAAGAAGGCGCTTAAGATTAAGGGATTAATACGATGACATACTGTTGCTATCTAAAACTGAATGGCTTTACAGGCAGTTGTGTATGTGTGTTAGCTTGTTATGTTATTTTACTGTTTCCATTTTTAGTAGCCGGTAGATTCTATGCGCTTACTTCCACATGTGAACAGTGAGTTTTGACTCAATGATTTTCTTGTACAACAAAGCAATTGTGGTGTGGAGAGCAAACAGCAAATTGCTCGTAGGCTCCATTTTGTAGATATCTGACTTTTGGCAAATTAAGCTTAACGAATTGGCTGGAGCACTGCCTTTCAGTTAAGCAAGAAAAGCGAGTTTATGTGCGAGATCACAGCTTGACCACCCAACACAGAGAATCGCCATCACAACACCTAGGCTCTCACCCCTGTGTTAAATTAAGCTTTAGCACAGTACAAGCATTAAGTTTCATGTTGCGCCTTGTTCTTTCCCTATCAAAAACTTCTGTGCTAACTTATAAATTTCTTCATTTGCATGTATGGATTCACAAATAGACCAAACATGGTAAGAGATCGATGACCACATTGTCAATTCTTTGTTGGATTCATCTCATCTGATGCAGTACATGGCTATGCTTTCCGACATTTCAGATCACACTTACAGGATTTTCATTCTTAGTCCTATCAGCGCTGCTTGGCTATGTAAGTCTTTCTTGCTTGAACTAGTTGTAGTTTTGTGAAGCTGTTAATTGGCTGTTAAGATCCCAACCTGTGCTTCTTTTGATGCATTCTATATCATGCATAGAACCCATCGTTTGCTGATTTGGTGATTATGCAGATATATTATTCGCCTTGACACTGCTCCCCCTAGGTGGGTTCATCTTGCCCATGGATTACTCCTCTTCTTGTACCAGGTTTGTGGCACTAACTAATCATGATATTCTAAATGGACAATTGAGATTCTAAATGGACAATTGAGTCCAATTTCAATTCAAACATGCTTTAGAATGGTCAAATTAATAGTCACTGTCAGAAAAGACAATGAAACATGTTTCATGAAGTTAAATTGGAAAGACACTCTTTTTGCCATTCGCCAATGTACTAATTAGCATTAACCCTGTGCCTTTTCTGTGTTTTATTGGACTGGTACAATTTAGTTTGCACTCTGCATTATTGGTACCATGCATCATCGAAAAGTTACAAACCTGTTTTGCAAACAACTATGACATTGTATTAAATCTGGAGATACAAACAACTTCCCAAACTCTAGTCTGTTCATACTAGTCAGAATGTATTTGAAATGGTATTATTGACATTAAAAAGTCCAGAATTTTTTTTTTTCTATTTTGTTATCTGCTGGTATGCATAATGGTTCACTGGATGTCTGATTAAACTGGTGACGATGGCAGCTTGCTCATAAATTTGATAAGAGTTTGATAAACTCATCTTGCTCTGACGGTATAATATTGCCTCCATGCTAGACTTTTGATGCTGTTGATGGTAAACAAGCGGCGTACTAGCTCATCAAGCCCTCTTGGAGAACTTTTTTGATCATGGTACTTTTTAGACATCATTTTCCCTTTTCCCATCTCTATTAGCATGACATCTTATCTTATACATATCTAAATTGCTATTTTACAGGATGTGATGCACTTGCCTGTGCTGTAAGGATTTTCTAAGCCCTTACACCTTTTCCTTCTCTTTTCACCTTTGAGATGTTTCCCTGATTTTTGTTAGTTTGAAGCTTTGGCCCTTGGAAGCACCTTGATGTGTGGAGGATTGACATTCTGGTTCTGGGTGGTTGCTGCTGTCCCATTCTATCTTGCAACCTGGGAACAGTAAGATCCTTAACCCATTTTGTACTTTAATTTGAGCAACATTTGGTATTTCCCCAAATGTCACTATGTGTTCTGAATTTCTTATCACTCAAATGATTAGATTTCACAGTGCTTGGTATAGTAAAAGCTTCTTAGGCTTATAGGCTCTACCGATTGTGGCATTAAGTTATCTCAAAGTTATCTAGTTTGAATGTTATTGAATTTCTTTTGAATGTTATTGTTTAATATTCAACGGAATGTAATATGATAAAATGTGACAAAATAGCTCTAATGTGGATTGCTTCATGATTACTTCCTGTCTTCCAAGGGAACACATTGGTGACTTGGTGTTTTTCTTTTCCATTTTCTTAACAAGTCTGACAGTGTCTAAAAAAAGTGCTAAGGAGCTAGACTGTCAGTGGGGTGAGGTGGTGCCTATCGCCTCATCATTGTTTAGGGGGCTGCTCTGTGATGATCAGGCGTTAGTTGTGGTGGATGGTGCTTGGAACCTCAGTGCCACCTAGGCACTGAGGTTATGTGGCTATGTGACATTGCATGAGACAGCCTATGAGGCAGCTGATGTTTACCAACGTACTCAACCTTGTGTCTTCTGTTGTTGCAAATGATTTCACACAAGAAAATTTATAGTTTTCTGTAATAAGTTTTACATCTTGCAGTGCTGGACTGATGTTCTTAATGTGTAGTTTTTTACGTCTGCTAATTATCTGTGTTTACACTTTTGTCACCAGTTTCTTTACAAATACACTCATTCTCCCTACAATAAATGGACCAACGGAGGGCCTGATGCTGATCTATGTATCCCATTTGTTTACATTTCTTACTGGTAATTTCCCCTATAAACAAATCTTGATATGCATTAACTTTCTTCAAATCTCTGTTACATTCTTGATTATCCAAAATCAGAATGTTTACATTCATGTTATTTGTTCTCTTAAACTAGGTGCTGAATGGTGGGCTCAGGATTTTCGGAAATCACTACCCTTTCTTGGTTGGATTCCACTTCCATTTCTTTCGGGGTATGTACTCTTGGATCTATCAGATGACGTCACCATATTATGCTAACACAGCATTACTTTTTCCTTTTTATGCCTAATTGGCATGATAGTTGACTGCAAGCATATTAGTATTTCTGTGTTCTTTGCTACAATGTGATATCTATTTCTTTAGTCAGCTGGGTCTGTTTGCCAGAAGTGCAATGCTCACGGCCTCACATGATTATTACTGTAATTATTTCTAAAGTTCTTCTTTTTTTCTTGTTTCAGAAATTGAAATCCCCTTATATGTTCTTGTGCTGATTCTTATGATTGTGTGTGCTGTTATACCTACTGTTAGATCCAAGTAAGCTTCTCTTCCTTTTCCTCTACTCCCTAACTCTTTGCATTGAGCATCCAGAACTATTATGGAACTACACAGAAATACTGATTTGTCCAGTTTCTTGAATTGATAAATGTAACTAGTGACTTGGGACAAAACAATAATGATAATTGATAAATATAACTGTGCTATATGTTTCTCGTATATATTTGATAACAATTGGGTCTACCAATATGTTACTCAGTTACTGTCCTTTTGTATTCGCTCCCCAGAACTGCTTGCAATATCCTTCTATTTTTATAAATTGTACTTCCTTTGCTAGTGATTTCAATAATTACCACAATGTGAAGCAAGAATAATAGTTAATTAATGTGACTGTTTCATATGATCAATCTTTGCTTAGAAGTGATTCTTTTGTTGTCCAGTGTCAGCAATGTCCAAGAGGTAGTTGAGGCACGAAAAGGAAGCATGGCATTAGCATTAGCCATGGTAAGCTTTTGACTTTTCCCATATGCGGATGAATAGAATTTGTTAACGATACCAGTATATTGGCTTGCTACTGTTCTTTTGGAAACACGCTAAGCAAGTAAGCAAGGAAGGGTTAGTTTTTTGAAAAGAAATGTGTATTCTTTTGCATACATTTTCAACTTTGCTCCCATTAGTATTGCTCCCATTAGTATAATGTTTTTCATGAAGTTTATATATGTTTGCACTGCCAGTGCTGAAAAAACTATAGATATCTAGTTCCCTCCTGAACATTTATCTTGTGTTTTTATATTATATTGGCTCTTTAGTCTATATTACATAACTATCTTGTGTTTGGCAGCCTCAATGTGCTGTTATTTTATATTTAAGTTTGTTTTCTTACGTTTTTTATACTTTGGCTGCAGATCCTTCCTTTTATTGCACTGTTAGCTGGGGTTACTATCTGGTATGCCAACTGGAAAATGTATCATTGTATACTGTATAGGATAGAGCTTCAGTAATGTCTATAATACACTTAGGTCCCTGTTATTTGTTATGCAGGTCTTATCTTTCTCCTTCAAGTATAATGAGGAACCAACCACATTTGCTCGTAATTGGAACTGGCTTTAATTTTGGATATTTGGTGGTAAGTTTCATTGCTGTTTTTTTTTTTTCTTAGATTATTTAGCATGGGGAAAAGTCCAAATTACTCCCCAAGTTTGGCCTATGTCCAGATAACCCCCTAAACTAACATTTGGTTCAATTTACTCCCAACTATTTCAGTTGTGGTCTAGTTTACCCCTTAACAGGATTTGTTATTTTTGTTTCTCCACATATAAGTTGAGTTTTAATATCATATTTATAGGTGATAGAGGACATCATAAATCATGTTAGAACAAAATATCTTGATTTTTTTGCCACTATTTTGACAGCTTAGGAAATTTAATAATAAATGAACACTAGAGATAAAATATCGTATGAAACATAATGATGAAAAGTGAATAATGTATTTTTCTAGCACAAAATATGTGAACTCTATTTTTAGGCTTAAATTTATTTTTCTGAAGTTCCTTATGATTTAATTTTATAAGGCGAGATTGATTGGAAATAGGAACCTTGCCACTACCCTGGACCCAGGTCACACAAAAAGTCATCTCAACTGCTGACAAATATAAAATAAAAAAAGCACATCAACCTGATAGAATGTAAAATAACTTATAAAAAAAGCCTCAGGTTTGATGCTTATATGAACAACAGATTAGACTGGACTTAATTTGAGCTGTTGCATGATGTGTTTAGTAATGTGTGGTTTTTCTGAATGGACGAACTCGGTTTTATTAGTAGCACACTATCACTCATTTTGTTTATATCTACAAATTCTACTCATCATTTTATAATGTGAATAATCATTTTTGAGCAGGGAAGAATGATACTTGCTCATTTGTGTGATGAGCCCAAAGGTCTAAAATCTGGGATGTTCATGGTATGACTTTTGAAGTGTCCTTTCTCCTCATCTTTAGATGCCAAGTGTAGGCCAATTTTAAGTACTGACTGAAATCACTTGTTTCAGTCTCTGGTGTTTTCTTTGCTTTCCGATTGCAAATGCTCTCATTGCAAAGATCAACAATGGGTAAGCTCTTAATGTGATATTCCACCTAGTACTGGTAACATCTGAAAGACTGCTCTTTTCTGTTTACACTAAATGGCTCGATCTCCTTACTGGCAGGAGTCCTTTAGTTGATGAGCTTGTGCTGCTGCTTCTTTATTGTGCATATACAGGTGAATTTGAGCATTTTCATCTTCATACTTGCATCTTATGATCATTTCTATGGAATCTTTCCTAGGCACTAACATTCAGTTTGTCAATTCTATTCAATAATATCATGCTTTGTTTGCCTAAAGAGCCCGTGTAGATTTATAAAGTGTCGTTTCAGATAGTACATTCTCTAATATTTACTCGAGTCTTTCTTCATTTCCTTAGCAATGGATCCCTAGCACCATAAAACTATACCCTTTTCTTGTATTGCTGTTATACTGGATATATCAGGGAGAACACGCATGTGGCATTCTCATTCTCATAGCATGTAATGCATCTCAAAATGTGCAGTGTATTAAGCTCTATCTTCTTTTCTTCTGGGACTATTGTCCTTTTTCTGTTGATGTTTTTGCTTGGTTATCTGTTCAGCGTTTACATATCACTGTTCCATTTTTTTTTTTTTTGTTACAGTGGGTCTTTACCTACACCTTGCCGTTTCCGTTGTGCATGAAATCAAGGATGCTCTTGGAATCTATTGCTTCAGGTGTGGAAACGTTCGTGTGGCCGTACTGTTCAGAAAACTCCTATGCTTTAACTCTTAACCAACTTTTTTCGCTGCTGCTTGTCCTGTTGACAGGATAACAAGAAAGGAGGCTTGAATTTGTTGTAGTCCAGATATATTACTTCACAAGTGCTAGCAAGGAGCAACAATTCGCCACCGTGGACGCTGGAAATGTGCCCCAGGAAACGCCACAACCATCTGTTGTGAAGAGGGATCTATAGGGATTGTATTGCATAGTTATCTCCATACAACAGTGTAGTGTACATCACGTGGGTTTCAGATGTAGTAATAGGGTCCGTAGAAGATCATACGATGGAAATCATGCTAGTAGAAAGTAATCATAGCAGGTGATTGTCTCAGTGTTTTCGGTTCTCAAATTGTACTCCCTCCGTCCAGAAATGATAAGCGTATTTTGACCAGGAAAAGTCTTGTAAAGAAAAGTTATACCATTGATTTTTCTTACAATATAATATCAATTGCTAAAGATCTAATATAATCTCAAAACCACTTTGAATACAAAAATATTGATGCAAATTTTATGTACTAATTGCGCATATATTTTAAGTAATTGTTGGTCAAAGGTTATAAAGTTTGACTTTCCCTGGTCAAAATACGCTTATCATTTCTGGACGGAGGGAGTATTTGAGTAATGCGTAAGGTTGCTCATCAACTACAGTTTCTGACGACATGACTTTTTTTTTTTGGGTGGAGAAATGGCTGTTTCTTTAGCTGCTTTGAGATTACAGGGAATTTAGCCTAGCCTGGCGGCTGAACGTGTCGGCCCGTGGCTTCTGGTAGCTGTCGACGGGCCTTCTTTCCCTTTGCGTGGGCCGTGCTTCAAGGAAGAAAGCAAAGAAGCAAGTAATGGAGGTCTTGGGCCCTCATTCTTAGGCCCAGTTTGCTATGCTTATCGGCCTATCGGGCTCTTCGCGGCTCAGCGCCTGTACAAAAATACCTCTTCGTTAAAACCGTTCTCCTTGCATTCGAATTTTGAAAAAAACACACACTACAAATAATAGCGACCATTGTGAATGGCAAATGCCAAATGGCGATCCTCAGCCACCGGAAAAATGGTGATCATGACAAAAAAGCGACGTTGGCGACATCTCCCGGAGGCCGGAGCTCCAATAATACATAGGTCGTGGCCGTACCTACGCGGAGGACACCACCGCAGCCCGCACATGAGAGATCTAGCCGAGAACGAGCGAGAGCGTACGCACCTGCCGGCCGGCCGCCGGCCCCTCTTTCCCCGCTCTCGACGCGTCCGCTTCCTGCGCGCCCATACCTGGTCCCGTCCCGAGAGGGGAGAGAGCCCGTCCGTCGGGCGGAAATCATTCGCCTCGAGAGCTCGTGCAGCCGAAACAGTGACGTCTTCCGGGGGGTGAAAAGAAAGAAAGCTCGGAGCGAGGGAGGCACAGGCAGGCAATCGATGGCAGCGTATCCGCGGCAGCAATGATGCGGCGCTTTCTGGATGGGCAGGAGGCCGGTAGATGGATCAGGGAGTCCCCCGATGAGGTTACTCACTCACTAGTGGAATGTGATGAGGACTCGGACGACAGGTGCTGCCGTGCCGTTGGAAATTACAGTACTAGTACTCCAGTTGCCCGTCTCTGCGTAAAGGCAGGCGCGATACCCCCCATGGCCATACCTTGATGTCTCTTTTTCGTACGAGCTGATCATTGGCAGCGTGACACGATTGCTAGTGGTACTAAATCCAGTGCTTAGGATCCAGCTGTGTGTTTAGATCCCCAAATTCCTCCCCAAATTTCACTATCGCAAAAAGAAGATTAAAATCACATCCGTGGTGGCAATGTACGAAATATAGGTAAAAAAATTAAAATAATTACAGATGCATTCATGAGGATTAAGTTCTTACGTAATAGGATAATATTTACCACTAACAAACGAAACGTCTTTACGATTAATGCGATGTGACATACATGTCACATCCGTGCAAAATTCATCCCCGAATTCGGGGCTCTAAACGGGGCGCAGGTAGGATTTCCAACTTCATGGACGTCAGTCAGTACGGTTTCTGCAGAGATACTCATACTCCGTAGTACTGGAAGTAGTATCTTGAGCTCGTATTACTCCAGTCCACACATGTAGGTAGAGCACGTCGGCCGGCCGCCCCCAGTGCCAGTGGGTGGGTGGGTGACAGATCGAATCACTGAAACGGAGTTCGTCTACCACAAAAGGCTACCAGCGTCCGTTTATGGCATCCACGGATCTGGGCGAGCATGAGAGCGCCTTCCCGAGCCGAGCGAGCCTGCCTCCTGTGCCCCCTGCCGAGCGCACAAAGGCTTCGTCGCCTCGCCAGCTCGATCGCGCCCTCCCTTTCACCCGGCCACAAACGGTAAAGCGGCCGGCCGGTCACGACGTGTGTCGCCGTTCCAGAACACTGCGGCATCGCATCGCATTTCGTTGTGTGTCCTCTGCGAGTGCGAGAGCGGAGAGACAGACAGAGGCCCGCTGCAAGTGACCGACCGTGTCGCCCGCAGGCGAGCGAGCGTACGGCCCGGCCGTGACCGTGAGTCCAGGCCGTCGGCTACGATCTCCCGTGTCTTTTTGCCGACGGGGAGGGAAGGGAGGGGCCAAAAAGACGCGAGAGCGACGGGTGAGAGACGGATGGATGCGCAGCTGGGAGAAGCGCTTTGCGTGTGCCCGCCCACCGACGCGCGGGACCCGGAACGGCATGGCGTTTGCGACGCCTTTTGGCGCCCGGGTCTTGTCGCCGCTCGCCACCCGGCCCCTCTCGCTGCCCGCCGTGAAGAAGAGACGTTGACAAACAAGGACTACAGGAGGAGGATTCTGGCTCGCCGCTCAACGGCTCGTCTTTTTACTGATAGACTGCTGCTGCTGCTACTACGCATTAGTTACCGCCGTCCGGCGGTCCGCCGGTGCAGCTGCAGACTTGCAGTAGCGTTGCACACACCTTAGAGCAAGGCCAAATAAGACTTGGCTATAAGCCAAGCCAAGTCATTAATAGCCGAGTTAAGAGCCTCATGCATACAATAGGCAGTCTCTTTCTCTACTCTAAACGTAGAACCGCCGTGCCAGGCGCTGCTACGTTTTACTGCTCGATCTGCTCGATCGCAGCCGTGAAGCTGCGAGCAGAGGCCTGCGACTGCAACTGCAACCAACGAAACAGGAGAGTCACGCGGCCGGCCGGCATGGGCGCGTGGCCGCGGAGCAAATGCGCCTGTCCGCCTCGATCGATCAGCGAGCGCAGTAGGCCGCCAGCACACGCACGCGCCATGCCACTCGCCACGCTTCTACAGCGCCGATCCATGGACGGATCGATCCATCGTCTCTGTGCTGTACGTACTCGACGTACCCAACTGCTGCGTCGCCTGCCGTCGCTAGCTACAAGCTCCAGCGCCGATAGGCGATAGCGATCAGTGATGCTATACGTACACCAACATACGTAGGAGTACGTGTACATACTACAAGCACAGCAAAATAAAGGCTCTCTACTGCTCGCCAGTCGTCGTCAGCAGCTTGTGTACGGCGGGTAGGCGTTGTGGACTTGTCTCACGGTACATGTACGGCGGGCTTGCTGGTCGTAGTATGTTATGAAGAGGATTTGGTCGCGGATCTTGACCGCCCGGCCGGAATGTTGTCACGGACAAGGCATGCATGTGTAAAGACCTAATCATGCGGTAGATGGAGTACTGTACATGCACTGACGTACAGCCTACGATGGCGGCAGGCGCTTGGGCTTTGCCGACGACGTGGGTGTGTTTAGATCCCAAAATTTTGAGTAAAAAATTCTGTAGCGTAAGGGCACATCGTATTAATCGGAAGACGTTTAGTTTGTTAGTGGTAAATATTATCCTACCATGATGTAATCGGGGCTCACGAAAAGAATCGATCTCGCAATGTACATCTAAACTGTGCAATTAGTTTTTTTTATTTACCTAAATTTTTATACCGGCGGCAAAACGTTTTTAGGTCGTTGAATGTTTCGATGTGATAGGATGTGATAGGATGTGACAGGAACGCGCGGAAATTTTGGAGTGAAATTGGGCCTCTAAACACACCGTAGTATCATTACGTGCTCCTGGTCCTGCATACTACTACAGTAGGCCTATTCCGTTGTACTCCGTAGTATGTACTACGAACAAGATGTAAGTACACGCATAATCTTTTCTTAATAATTACTTACGTTCGCTAAAGCTTGGTAATCAGAAAAACATTACCGTACAGGAACAGGACTACTCGTAGTAGCCGTGCTGCTCCCTGCCCTACCTGCCTTCAGTTTTGTGATGTGACGTACGGGAAAACAGCAGCATGCGGACGGACACGCTCCATCGGCATGGCATGGCGCTATGCCAACTGAATGGCACCACCACACGCGGACGCGGCTCACTTCGCTCGGACTCGCAAGGAGGTATCGTCGTCGGTCAGGAGCAGTACTATGCTCCGAATCTGCGAGACGCGCAAAACGGAAATAGGGGCTGGGTGAGTTGTTGTGAGTTGACCGGTCGCTGCATGCTCATGCAAGGCTTGCCAGCCAGACAGCCAGTGCCATGCCATGCCATTGCAAGTACCAAGGCAAGGCGAGAGCGCGAGGAACTGGAGTGGAAAATGGAGATGGATGGACAGTTGAGAGGTGAGATCAGGCCTGCTACAGTGCAGTGCCACAAATGCAACGCACGCCGCGCCGCAGCATGGTCTTGCTTGGTGCTGCCGATCGAGTGCCGTGAGTGACAGTACAGGTCGTCCGGACGTCCGCCCAGCCAGCTTCTAGACGTGACCTTTTCTATTGCGATATACTCCTCCTCCTCCTATACACACGGCTTGGGCAGATACAGCACTGTACATGCATACATGACAGGTCGGCCCAAAGCGACGAACGAACTGGTGTCGGTTGGCTTTGGCTCAAGAAAAGAGTTTTGTTCCAAGCCATTTCGTGCTCAAGAAAAGATATCTACTGTACGTACAGTACGTACATGCACCTGGCCCGGGAAAACGAATCTCTCGAGCTTGCCGTCTACTAGGTCCAGCACGGTGGGCGGGGCAAGGTGGCGTGCGTCCGCGTGTGCTGGTTCGTTCATTTGCGCGAAAGCGGCATGATTAGCGCCGCCGGATACGACCCCCCGGCGAGTCTTTTTAAAATCAAGCGCTCGCGCGTGACGGAATATGGATGCACGCTGTACGCTGATGGATTTGCATTTGCTTCCCAGGGCAGGATTGCTTTCCTCGCAATCCACATGCTATGAGCAGCCTTTTCTTAGTACACGTAGGGAGGAGTATAATACTCGTAGCCTTTTCTTTATTTTGAGTATTACTTGTACTCACGCAATCAATCACAATCGGGGCGCTGCTGCTCCCGACACGGACATCCTAATCCTGATTAAACCTCGTGATCGACCTGACGGCTAGTGGAGACTGGAGAGGATGGGTTAGCCGAGCCGTGGCCCCCATGTGCAGCAGCACCGGCACGGGAGCACATGCGCCGCCTGCAACTGTGCTACTCCGTATACCGCCGGGCCCCGGCAGCCAGCATGGCTCCACGCCGTCGTCACGTCACCTGCTCCCCGGCCGCAGAGTACTCCTACGCCACTCCACTCTGTAGCGCGCGCGTAGTAGAGCACGCCGTGGAACGAAGTGGAGCACTAGCCAGCACCACCATGAACACGACGACGACGAGAAGACAGCTGTGTGTCCTGTGTGTCCTGCATGAAGCGTATCACTAGTACTAGGAAAAGGAACAACAAAGATTCCGGAATTTATTCAAATAGAGCTTAGTACTGTATACGGAGTAAGTTCTGTAGTAATGCAGGACCATAGTGTAATGTAATCGCTGTACGGTTTCCGTGAAGGATACCGTACCGTACGCCCGTTCCAGCATGGCACGTGCGCACAGTGGCCGGAGAAGCCTCTCGTGGTCTGGCCTCGATGGAAACCGACGAGACGACAGCTGTGGTGGAGCGCATGTGTTGTGGTGGAAGCTCGATCCGCGTCGTTCTCTCGTTACGCACCTCATGCATGTCCCGCGTCCGTCAGGGAGGGAGAGAGCCACAGGTCACCAACGCCATCCTGCCGTGCATGTGCATCCACGGCGCCGGCCGGAGCATCATCCATCCTGCGTGCGTCCATCCCTCCCTCGCCAGTCGCCAATGCCAATGCCAAACACTGTGGATTGATGAAACAGAAATCAAGAGAGCCGAGCTGCAGTACACAGTACTCTGCGTCACTGGCCACACTCTGGCTCCACGTAATGAATGGAGGCTGCCACTGCCCAGTGTGCCCACCCCTGCCTGAAAAGGGACCTGCCGTGCCCACGCAAAACCAGGCGCGCGCAGAGCACCCACCCGTATCATTCACAGAGGGCGTGATTGGTTGTGCATGAACCCAGCAGGGACGAGAGGGGTATCCAGGCCCCCCGAAAGGCCGGTTTGGTGCAACCCTCCCCGCTGTTTTGGTTGCATTTTAGGATTTCATCCGGGACGAGAGTGTGTTTGTTTGGTTGCCGGCATGTATTGACTCATTTGAATGAAACGATACATGTTTGTGTGTTTGGTTTCACCATGCACCAGTTTGTTGAATCAAGAAAAGGAGGGTGACCAACTACATTGGTGACCTTACCACCATGAATCTCACTCTCTCAAACACAAGTATGCATGAACCAATGCAAGAATCAGAATAGGCAACCCTCAAACCGAAATTGAAATGTTGATTACCAACAGATTAGCCTCAGATACAATGGTTTCATCACATATTACAGTTGGGCTTGGAGCATAAGAAAATCACATCTCCAGTATCAAATAGGACATCATCGATGCCATGAAATCACCCGAAGCTTGCAGCCTCAGGCGTCCAGAAAGTCCCAAAAGGACTAACAGTTCCTGAGGCATGTAAGTTTCGGACGATTCGATGAACTAAATGAGAAACAAAACCAATTACCCTCAGCTGTCCAATTCCTCACAAGCCCAACAAGGTGGAGACATTGTTTATCATCACAGGCCATACAGCAGCAGCAGCAGCAACTTCAGGAGATGAATGTAATCATCACTGGCTAATAATGAAAACCGAAAATGATCAAGACCAGCAGCACAAGGACTCCAGATAGCAGAACTATGGCAACAACACAAACACGAAAGAGCCAAGCTGGGACAGGTAGAGGAGCATTGTCCAAAACAGGCACAGCTGCAGGTGGATGAAGATCTCTAGATTGGTTTTGGCTAATTGATGACATCCTTAGGACTAATCTCTCTATGCTAAGTGTTGATTTAGTTGGAGATTGATCAAGCCGAGGATTGTGCATGGTGGTCATGGTGGATGGGTCGAGATGATCCAAATGTTGATCAAGTGCATGACATGGCGTGTTTCGAGGATCAAAATGGGCTCAAGGCAAAGGTATATCATAGGGCCATTTTGATTTTACACTCAAGACACCATAGAGGGTGTGAGTGATTATAGGATCGATAAGCCGTACTATAAAGAGGGGAAAACTATCGTACATATCGATCCTCATGTGCCTCTAGGTTCAAAATCATTTGCATGCATTCTAACCTAGAGAGCTAACTCCGTACTTGATGGAAAATATTTTTAAAATGCTAACACATGGTTGGGACGATGAATTGCAAGATAATACATTGCTCGTGTCGGTGAGTACCTCTCATTTGCTTTGGGTTCAAGAAGCCTAAAGGCATTTGGCTTGGAGTGAGCTCCACCTTGACCCACACGTGAGAAGGTCGACACAACGGAGACGTAGCTTGACGGGTGCTCAAGTGAACTTCAGGGTAAAATATTGTGTCTGCATTTGTCTCTTGTCATTCGTTGGTGACTGGCTTCATTGATCATATTGATATTCATCCTACGGTGATTGGTTGACTTACCTCGACACTTTGGTATAAAACCTCCTCTCTACCTTGCAATTACTTTAAGATATATATTGTGCTTGTGTAGGTTGTGTAGAATTGCTTAGTTGCTAGAGTGGCTTAGCTCTTTCACCTAGTGGTAAAGTAGAGACATAGCCCTTGTGTGTGATTTAGAAACTATAGCAATTAGAATTATCAATAGGAGGCTTGCCGATAAGTAGAGCTAGAGCAAACGCATTTACGCTTTGTTATTTACTAACAAGTTGCTTTAGTGATTTTGTAGAAATTTTATTAGGCTATTCACCCCCTCTAGCCATTTAGGACATTTCAAGTGGTATCAAAGCCGTGGTCACCGTTTTAGCAAGGAGTAACACCCTTCGGTGCAAGATATGGCTACTATAGTGTTCAACCATGTTGGGGGAAAGCCGCCTCACTTTGGTGGTGAGAGTTCTTTTGATCATTGGAAGAGAAAGATGACCATGTACCTTGGATCGATACATGAGAGAGTATTGGAGGTGACGGAGAATGATTATGTCATTCTTGATCCTACCAAGCTCACCGATGAGGATAGAGCAAATCGGACTTGCAATCGAATGGCACTCAACACAATATACAATGCCATCGATGCAAAGATATTTGAGGAAATCAAGGACTTGGACCGTGCAAGTGAAGTGTGGACAAGATTGAGCGAAACATATGAGGGCACCAAGGTTGTCAAGAGTGCCAAGCTATATGGCCTCAAGAGTGAGTTTGAGACCTTCAAGATGAAGGATGGTGAAACAATTCTTGAGATGTTTCACCGGCTACAAGTGATTGTCAATGATCTCAAGACCTTGGGCTACAAGATACAAGATCAAGACTTTTACCACAAATTCTTGATTAGCTTACCCTCAAGGTTCAAGATGTTGATCCTCATGCTACAAAGAGATGGGCTTGATTCAAATAAGCCAAATGATCTACTTGGAGAGGTGTTGACATTTGACAAGTATGATCATGATGTTGATGCCAAGGAAAAGAAGGAAGACAAGAAGGTTGAGGAGAAGAAGGCCGTTGCATTCAAGGCATCCTCTACCTCACACAAGGGCAAGGCAATAGCACAAGAAGAGGAATGTGATGTATCCGGCCTAGAAGAGGTTGATAAAGCTCTTGCCTTGGTTGTCAAGAAATTTGGCACCATGCTGTAGGGTTGAGATGGGGACTAGAGGGGGGGTGAATAGTCCTTACTAAAACTAATTGCGTCGGCTAAACAAATATAATGCGGAATTGATACTATTCATTTAGCCAAGACTTCACCCCTCTAGCTATGACTCTAAATCACCTCACAAAAGATACTACACAAAGCAAATGAGGTGATAAGCCTAGCTTGAGCTCCTAACCGATTCTATTGCAAGGTCACACAAACCTATGCACTAGTACTTCAAACAAGGGTGAGCTCCTACACAATTCTAATGAGCAAAAGCACAAAGCCAATCCTAAGCTCACTAGATGCACTAAGGACAAGGCGACACACGCCTAACCCAAAGGCTCAAAATACTTAGCTACACAAACTAAGCAAAGCAACTAATAAGCTACACAAGCTAGTAATTGCAAGAGCTACTCCACAAGCACAAGCATAAGGTATATATGAATGTAAATACGAAAGCTTGTGATTTAGAGAATGCAAACCACCGAGACGGTAGACAAGTTGACACCGGTGATTTTTACCGAGGTATCGGGAAGCTTGCCAACTTCCCCCTACTCCTCGTTGTGTCGACCAACACCTTGGGTGGTTCCTTTGGTGTTTCACCTAGATGGTTCTTCGGTTGTGATTCTCCGATCACTTGCCCCTCAAGGCACGCCCGCCCATGAGGCACCGCAAGACACCACTCTCAAGTGAGCCTTTCAAGGCACCGCAAGACACCACACGCACAAGGGAGGTACTCACCGACACGCTCTAGTAGTGTCGCTCTTCGCGATCCCCCCGAGGGTGAGCACGAACCTCTCACAAATCCTCCTTCGAGCACCGCACAATCTCCGCTTGCGTGCTTCACGAAGTCTCTTGCCACCAAGCCGCCTAGGAGGTGGCAACCTCCAAGAGCAAAAAGCACACCGGCTTGCAACACGATCACCTAGTGCCACACGATGCAATCTCTCAAAGCAATCGCACTAGAATCGCTCTCTCACTCAATCGGATGAACACTATCAAGTTAGAGTGAGTGGAAGGGCTCTCAAGTACCACAACACAAGCCACCAAGGCCCAAGTGTTAACAAAGACCGCCATGGCCGACCAAAGCAAGTATAAATAGGGCCCAAGTCAAATAGAGCGGTTGGGAGGAAAAATCCATTTCTGGCGTCGGCCGGGCCTTGCGACCGGACTCACCCGGCGAGTCCGGTCCAAACGTCCGGCCGCACCCAACAAAGAGGCTTCGGTCACATAGGACAAAGTCCTTGGCCCCACAACCAACGGCAACCGGAAGGTCGGTCCGAGCTTCCGTGAAGATGCGTCCCGGCCGATCCCGACGACGACCCGAAAACAAGCTCTCACGAATTCGATCGGAACCACGGCCGAAGCCCGGCGGTCGCGTCGGCCGCCCCTTTTCCTCGAAACTCCGTCGCGCTTGCTTCGACATGCTATCCAACAAGTATACCAACTTGAGCACGAGGAATAGCATGTTTTCACCACCACGATGCATCCCGCGCCAATAGAAAATATGCAACTCATTTTCTCGAAAGCCCGAATCCGCCTCGCAAGCTCGGCGGGAGGATGAGCGGTTCCCAACCCCAACTCAACCACGCAATCACCGCCGCCTTTGCAAATGTGCCAACACCATCAAGTGTACATCACCATGTGCATGTGTGTTAGCATTTTCACAATCATTTCAAAGGACGGGTTAGCTATTAGCACGCCACTCGATCCTAACACATCGCAAAAGTTAGATCGCTCAAGTGGCACTAGATGACCGATATGCAAACAAGTTTGCCCCTCTTGATAGTACGGCCATCTATCCTAAACCCGGTCATAAACTTCTCTAAGCTCCTCATGACCGGCGAAATGAAATGCCCTATAGGTTATACCTTTGCCTTGCGCATTTCCATTCCGCTCCATCTCCAAGTGCCGATGCAACACATGCACCAACACGATCATCAAATGATATGATCCACTTCATATCATCACGTGACACTATTGGTCCATCGATCTTGACCTCACTTGCTCTTCACCGCTAAGCGTCGGTCCGTCGGCGCCAAGTCTTGCCCAAGCTTCACCGCCTCGCGGTCCATCGCTTCACCGCCTCGACTTGCCCTTCACACTTGCAACCGTCCATCAAGCCAAGCCTTGTCTTGATCTTCACCACCTTGGTCACATGACTCCATGTCATGTCTCATATGCAATAAGCTCCTTCATTGCATCAACCCATGTGAACTAATCTCCCCGTGTATTATCTCAATCACACATTATTAGTTCACCTAATGTTGACACTCAATTACCAAAAACCACAAGGGACCTTTCACATGCTCAAGTACAAGAGAAGATTTGGACACTACAAGAAGAAGGACACTCCCAAGGACACTACAAGAAGATTGTGAGTGTTTCTTTTACAAACTCCCCACAGCAGCCTCATATGGATGCTTTGTGTGGCCTTTGTAAAGGAATCACTCAGGACCACCACTGAAGTCCTGAGCACATTGCAAGTTAATCATCACAGGTGGCTAGCATATTAGGTAACAAACACAAGAAAACAACATAACGGGCATGGGTATTGAGACCATCCACAGGGTGCCAACCATAAAGGACATATGTCCAATAGGTTGCATTCCTGTGGATGATGCTAGAATACTTGATGACTGCCATGAAACAACACCAATGAATACTCAAGTGCCACCTCAGATTTTAATTGCTGCATCATTGGCCATTTAGGGGAGAAGAACTGGAGTAATAAGCCAAAAAAATGCCTCAGTACCAGAACATTCCTCATAGGAGATACTGTGCATCCTTTACCATCAACAAAGCCTGGTTGGAACAGGAACTAAAACTAGTTGCTGACCCCACTAGACTTAGTTTCATGGCAAAAGAACCCAAAAACAACTCAGCCATGTCCTGAAATCATTATGGGCCAAAGCATCGTAATAGATAGAGTATGATAAAAGACTAGGGCATCATAATAGACAGGGTGCATGATAATAGACAGGAGCATCATAATAGACAATGTACATGATAGTAGACAGTGCATCAAAATAGACAGTGTGCATGAAAATAGACAGTGCAAGATATTAGACAGGCATCGGTTGCCCAATTTAAAATAATTTGTGAGCATGCACAAAGATCACAAGTACTAGCGGCAACTATAGTCCAGTCGCCACAAACCATCTCATGCATGTCCTATGCTATACAAAAATATCGGGAGCCGTGGTTCAAAGTTCATGCCCCCAACATCATTCCTAGCACTAGGTGTGGTCGGTGCTACACAAAAGTAGTCATCTAGCATAGGTTAGTTGCATGTCCCACTTCACTCACGGAAGTAACTAGTGGTAAGGTAGGTCCTAAGCCACGGGATCCCGTGCTCCTCGACATCTCGCACAAAGCAAAGGCCCTCCGCCTTGTTCTTGAGGAGGTAGACAAGAGCAAACATCGATTAGCTTCCGGGTGTACCCGGGGCACCCCATGACACAGAGTAGAGGTCGAGTGCACTTCATTGTACTTTGTGGAGCCTTGAGAGCCTCTCCAACAAAGCATGCACCGCCTTAACCATGCCGGCCATAAGGTCACCTCTTCGAGGCGACCTTCCTTTTCTTCCCAGCCCTCTCCTTCTCTCCCTCGGTGCCAATAGGTGGGTTCCAAGCAGCCAGTGGCCTTACCGGGCCGCATCGGTTTTAGCCCCGGTCGGTCCACTTCTCCAAAGCATCACAATCAACCTGGCCCATGTCAGTGCCCAGAGGCTCATTTGAGCCCATAGCAAACCTACCACTGGCCTGAACACCACCAAATATTGCCTCCATCTCAACAAAGTTCTCAATAGGAGTATTGAGGAACTTAGCATCCTTAGGATGATACTAGGTACCAAAGACAATGAACTATTAGCACGAATGATGGCAACACATTACACTAAGAACAAGGTACCCAAGCCTAACCTTAGTGTGCCCATTGAGGTGGTCCTCATCTAGGACTATCATGTGGAGGTCATTGTTCCAGAGAGCACCACTAAGGTCCCTAAGCTTATCCACCTTGACCCACCTCTTGCCTCCACTTCCTAAGGTGGTTGTAAATCTGGCCGGGCACCACATTAACCCCAAAGAAAGTCGGACAAAGATGCCCGCAACTTGCCTCACATGAACCTCCTTAAACCCCTTGTCGGTTTTGACACCTTAGGCAATGAGTTCATAGAACCTCCTTAGCATGAAACCAGAGGGACAGAGTCCATCGCATTGGACTCCGGCCGGGTGCAGCCCCGCCAGCCTACTACGGAGGGTCATTGTCACCCACAAGGATGGCATCGGCATCTTTACGTTAATCTGTCACCTAAACCTGCCATGGCTGCCCATGCAACACCCAATTATGAGAAAAGAACAAGGAAGAATGGATCATAGAATTATTACAAAACAAGCAAAGAAATTATTGATACATCATTGCTCACGCTGCCCTAAGGTCTCATAAAAACAAATAATGTCATCACAAATGTCATCAAAAAGAGGAATCGTAACACAAATAACACCGGTGGTTCATCCTAAGTCTTCTCAAGGTGCCCCCGGTGTTGCCACATGGCGCTTGCCCAATCTTCCATTTGCTGGACCCAAGCAAAGCATTGTCGGGAACCTCTTCATTAGGATGGTTGTTTTCATTGGCCTCCCGTGGCCTCATCGGGGGAAGTGCTCATCTTGGCCAAATCTCAAGATCCAGGTTGTGCAAGATGCAACAAGCCGTAACCCGCCACTTGGGTTTTGTATGGGTGGAAGGGTTTGTTATCTAGAATCCTGAACCTATTCTTCAATGCACCAAAGGCCCTCTCTCTTGTCACACCCTCAAAGAAGAGTGCCTCAAATTGAAAAGTCCCTCTTGTTTTGGGGGGTGTTTGTGCCAAACTCCCTCGGATGGTACCCAGGTACCCTAAAGGAGGCAAGAAACCAGGCCTCACAAAGATAACCGGATCCACTAGGTAAAACTTACCTAAAAAGGTGACAAAAGGGCATGGTTTAGTAGATGAGCTATTTAAGTTCACTAACAACATAACCAAATTGGTTTTGTTTTACCTGGAGGGACTCTAAGGCCATCATTTCTGTTCAAGGCATCAATCAAAATGAGGACATCATGTGCAGAATGTTGGTATTTGTTAGCTTACAGAGAGATAGATCCGCAAGCGCACGGATGTCCAAAGAGCATTTCACCCGGGAAGGGTTTTAAATATCGAATCCACGAGGAAGATATGATAAGCAATTCATTTGATTAAGGACGGTGATAGAAGACTAATGAGATTCGGTGGTTTAGCATTTACTTAAACAGGGGGTGAGCCAATAAAAGATAATAATGATAAGGTATATAAGATGTAGAGGTGCGTGGTGAACAATAGGATAAGATTAATTCCTAGTTAGATTAGGATTGGATTTAGGACAAATGGGGCAGTTCTTATGTAGTATACAAAGAATTTACGAAGTGGAAATAAAAGGCATAGCATAAGATCATATATAAATCAAAACCATAAATAAAAATGTGTACCCAAGATTACTTAAGAAAATCAAGAACGAAACAAGATAATCCCAAGAACCATTATCGACTAGTCTTATACACGGGGAGGATTGCAAAGGACTCAATAGTGTTGTCACCACTACGATCTACCACACGACCAGGCATATAAGGTGAATCCGCAAGTAAATTATATCTAAGCACCATGCTTACATACTCTCTACTACCTAGCATATGCGCATAATATACTAGGAGCTCTACTAATAAGTACTTCAATTACCATGAATAATGACTATATCAAATATGCTATGACTAGAATAAAGTGTAAGTAAATTAATTGCATACATAATAATGAAATAGCACGAAGGTGTATGAGAACAATAATTATATTGAACCATAGTGTAACTTATCGATCCGAACCGGAGCATACACTCTCTCTTCTTTAAACCCCGACTTTCTATCTAAACTAGGCTCTAGATTAGAGCTATGAATTAGCTATCCTATCTCGTGGTGTCTCCTCTTCTTCTCTGTCTTGGCTCTTCCTTGATCTACTTCTTATTGAACGTGAAGCTTTAGATCAACTTGGATTGAATTGACTTGAGGGGTCTTGGGCTGTTTATATATGGGTCTTCCTCTGTCTCTTCAACTTCAACAAAGCGATGTGGGATTAATCCCGTGCTCCCACCGACGCCATCGGATCAAACCGACCATAATCATCCGGTTTATATTGCATCTTGGAGGCGGTGGAGGAAGCTTCCCCGGCGGAGGCTGATTGGCGGCCGGGGCGGGCCGATCGGCCCTAATAGTTGGGCGATCGGCCCGCAGTGGGGCCCACTCAGGGTCCGCGATGCGTCGTGTCTTCCGAGTCTTCTAGATGATGTATTTTTCGGGTTTTGGGACTCTTTGACGTCGGGTGTATTCCTCGTAGCCTTCGGACTTGTCTCGGAGTTGGATTGCTTTGCGTTACGTCGGGCGTATGCCACGTCATTTACAAGTATTTTTCCTCATTAAGTCCCAAAATCACAACTTTACCAAAACTCATGGAAATCATTAGTAGAAACCCCTAATAAGGTTATCTAATTATATTTTAATTCTTTTCCATGAAGTGTTGATGCATAAAAATATGAGTTAGTGAGCATCAACAAACTCCCCAAGCTTACCCTTTGCTAGTCCCTAGCAAAGCTATATGCTATAGTAGGATCGGGGTTGCTACTACTACGCTTTCATACCTCAAAAGTACTGTGTTTATCGAAATAAATTCTCCTCTTAACAAGATTGCTCTCTCATACCCATTTTTACCATGGGGCGTAGCCTTTTCACGAATCATAAGCAAGATAAAGCAATCAAAGTTAAGTACCATGTCTCAAATTCTTTGATCAACTATCATCCTGGGGTTTTGCATTATTTTTCAAAAGAAAACTTCGAGAGATCCTATGTATGACCCTCTTAAATAGATAGTGCGTGGTGAAGTGACACACATATAATAGGACATACATAGTGGGATGATAGTGGTGAATGAATGAGGATGAAAGGTAGTAATTAGCCTTCAGCCTTTTCTAGTATATTTTTTTTTTTTTTTTTCAAACATCTTGGACTATATCTCTCTTTCTAAAAATTGCTAAGACACAGGCTGTCCATTCTTGGAGAGGTGGGCTTTTCCCAGAACTTGTGTCCATTTTTCTCTCTCCTTAGAGATGTGGGCCCTACTCACCCTCGGACACGTGTCCATTATTCATCTCTAAATATATTTTTATTATTTAGGAGGTAGGCCCTTCTTGCCTAGTATGACTTTTGTCCAGTTACTCTCCCTCTCTTGTCTCACTTTTCTCTCTCAATATTTTTTTTTTTCTTTTTTTTTTTTTTTTTTTATGAATGTAGCCCAGAATCTAATTGGTATAAAAACATTGAGAGAGACATATCCAAAATTGCTAGAATTTATTATTATTATTTTTATAATTATGGCTAGCGGCTTGATGGAATATGGAGAGCGTATACGGATTAGAAGCGGCGTATTTGGTGGAGTGGGATGTTTTGATGCGAGTGACAAACTCTCAAGGGTCATATCTAAGGAACTCATCATGTAATATTTTATAATTTTTAAAGATAAAAACCAGGGGATCAAGTATCTCTAAGAATATGATAAACAGTAGCTCAACTTTTCATGCACTATTATCTTTCAATGCTAAGACTTAGATTAAGCATGTGCTTCCCACAGTGTTGGGTTTAGAGCAAATTAAGCATTTAAAGCTTTGGGGAGAATCTAAGTCTAAAGTGTAAGTACTTTTAAGAGGAATTAAAGGCGGAGCAACTATTCATCATTTCCAAGCATATGTCATCAAGGTCATAATTAAAGAAAAAAGAGAGCTAACTTCGCGAACTTCTAATATTTATTGGACTCTTAAAACTAATATTTTTATTTAGGACTCATTAACTCTAAGCAAAATATACTAACTAGCTAATATTTAAAATAGATAGGATAATAATACTTATCGTAATAACTGAGGGTGCTCTCCCCAAGCTTTGAATCTTGAAGTAGTCTTTTATTCGTCCTTGGAACTTGTTCATCTCCGGGTTTTCCTTAAATGTTCTCCCCGCAAATATTAATTTCGCACATACCCAAGGAACAAATTCTAGGATTATGTTGTGAGCCTTCATGTGCTCACTTCTTTTGATTTTTAGAAAAAAGCGTGTGGACCTTCATGTGCCCACATTTTTTTTTTTTTTTTTTTTTTCTATGCAATAGAGATGCTAATGTGAAAACATATGAGTGCAATATTTTTGTATTTTTATTTTTATGCCACCACAAAGAAGGGGTGCTTGCATGGGGCTTTTAAGGAACTAATGCAAATGCAACAAACATAATTTTATGATTTTCTAATGCGGGTTTTTAGAAAAGTAAATATGCTTAAAGGAAATATGCTAATTAAAATATGCTATGCGAGAAAATTAAATATGCGAGATAAATACCGAAGTTACCTCTCGGCGAGAGTTTTGATACTTACTCTCGTGGCGTCTTTGTCATCTATGGAATCTCGTCGGGATGTTGTGTGCAGTGCGGTGCCTTCAATGATCTCGATGAGTAGCGTAGATGAGGTAGCCGACGGTGTTTGATCGATCGATGACGCGGGTGGTGGTAGGTCTTCGAAGGTGTAATCTTGTTGTCTTCTTTCTTCCTCCAAGCTTGTTTCTTGGTTGGAGACCTTTTACGGAGTGGCTGGTTCGGCGTGCTTGGTTGGTGGGGAGCCGGGTGGACTTTTCTTGAATCTTCTTAATGTATTCCTTGTCCATCGCCTCCAGATTCAACTTGTGATTTCTCCGCGTCTTGTTCTTCTTAGGCTTGCTTGTCGATCTTGAAGTTGCATCTCTTGGGATAGTGATCCCGAGGATGGCATCACCCATGTTCCTTGCTTATTGTGCATGTTGTAGGCAGGACATTAATCAGGCGCAAAGTGTGTCCCGCTCACAAAATCAAGGTAGAGATCAAGTGTATGGGCTCTGCTGGTGGGAAAACACCAACCGAACCAAAATTGTATTCATCTTACTCTAACCTTGAGCATATATAACCATGGTAGCATAATGTGTTTCATTTATTTGTGACAAAGGTGAAAAGATCGGATGACGGGTATGAATGTGGCTTTTATAACATAGCAAACTAAAAGTGTAGAGAAAATAAAACTAGAGAGACAAGGGTAAGAACAACTAAGAGCTAACATGTTGAGCTATTCATTAATCCAAGTGAGGTTGTGAGCTAATATATTTAACTCTTTAGTAAGCATGCCATGATTAGAGTAAAGTTTTTATCGATTAGGACACTTACGAAGATGTTACCTTTATTGCGAGAATCATGGCGGCATCGTAACACCTCATGGTGGTTCTTGTATGGTAGTTGAGTGTCTTGTCCTCTCTTCATTTTTACGTGTCGGAATCGGCGGAGTCTGAGAGGAGGGAGAGCCTTGTCGGATCATCTTTTAGTGGAATTGGTCTTCCTCCCCAAGCTCAAACTCTCAGTCACTCGGCGCTTAAAGTCGTGGTTGATTGTTCATCATCTCCTTGAGTGTGTTGTGACCGTCGGTCTTTGATGGAATCTTGTTGTGTTCGTCCCTCTCCCTTGTACCAATCCATTTTCTTTTCTTCTTTTAATCGGCCCAAGGGATGAGGATCTTTGGCGACCAATTGATCTTACTTTGTCAATTCTTCTTCATCTTCTTTTACTTGGTTGACAAAAGGATGCTCATTTGAGATGTAAACTTGGAGTCCCTCCTTGATTGCTTTGTCCTCTAACGACGTGGTGTGGAGTGTTCTTCTTGATGATGTGTAGCACACCGTCGCCTTGATGATCGAGGGAGAAACCTCATTGGTGACATCCTTGTCCTCCATGGTCTCGAAGGCATTATTGTGACTTCTCTTTGTACCGCCCGTCATTGATTGGAGTGCGTTCCCTACGGTGTATTTCTTGTTGTAGGTGATGAGAGCAAGCAAGTCTTTGATAAGATGATGTAGGTTGACGTTGATCCCGCTTCTCATCGGCCTCGGCTTGGTACTCCTCCGTTTTGTAGTGGAAGTGGTAGTGAGGTAGGTCCATGAACGTGGCCACCACGCATTCTTTCCTCGCAAATGATTAGTGGACATATACCCAAGGATAGCAATGATATTGAAAATAGGGTTATTGTCCATATAATTTATTTGTGCTAACATAATGATGGTTCTTTTTTTAAAAACTTAGCACGATTATATAAATTTGTTTTTTGTTTTATTATTTATTATGAAGCGGTTGCACTTAAAAGCGTGGCTAAGGCAAAAGGTAACTTGCGACAAAAGACAAATTGAGTATTTAGGCACTTACGGTTCGTCCTTTCGTAAGGAGTGAGTTGAGTCTTCTTTTTGTGCGAGTTGTTGGAGTTCATTACATATCTTGCGTAAGCTAATCTCTTTTCCCAAATTGGATTTGACAATTTTTTTCTGCAGGGGTTAGTCTCACAAAGATAACCCGAATCTACTAAAGTATACTATCGGTCAAAAATCAACCTAGACATAATGTCCAACTCAATTTAAGAAGGCAATTTAATCTAAACACCATGTTTAATTTAAAAGCCTTTAGAAATAAAATCGACACACCTTGCGGTTTTCGGGAATCAAACTAAACACCATGTTTAACTTGAGCCATGAAAATAAATTAAGCATCATGTCTAAGGTGTATGAAGATATTTCAAAACTTAAGCATACTATAGTAAACAAAGGCAGCATAAAGGTTTTATAGAGATGAAGGGCTATGATCATGATGAGACTAATATGATTTTAAAAGTTTAAAAACCTTCTCACATTCGATCATACTTACCTTTACTCACAAAATAGAATCTGTGAGTTGTGCAGCTTCTTTATTCGTCACTTGAATTCTTGTGACGACGACCTGGGCAGAGTCCCAATGTTAATGGTTTATGAAGTTCGGTACAGCGGATTCTCCTACCGTCGGTCGCTTCAAAATATTAATCAATTACCCGCATAAGATAGACTAATAGACAATACACGGGTAATTACTGTTTTAGCGAGAGGTGCTAAGTAGCAAATCCACACTTAGTATTCATCTATCAATAATCAAAAGAAAAGCTATCAAAATCTTCCCCAAGAACGGCGCCGAAATGCTTGTTGGTATTTGTTAGCTTACGAGAGAGATAGATCCGCAAGCGCACGGATGTCCAAAGAGCATTTCACCCGGAAGGGGTTTTAAATATCGAATCCACGAGGAAGATATGATAAGCAATTCATTTGATTAAGGACGGTGATAGAAGACTAATGAGATTCGGTGGTTTAGCATTTACTTAAACAAAGGTGAGCCAATAAAAGATAATAATGATAAGGTATATAAGACAGGTAGAGGTGCACGGTGAACAATAGGATAAGATTAATTCCTAGTTAGATTAGGATTGGATTTAGGACAAATGGGACAGTTCTTATGTAGTATACAAAGAATTTACGAAGTGGAAATAAACAGGCATAGCATAAGATCATATATAAATCAAAACCATAAATAAAAATGTGTACCCTCGAAGATTACTTAAGAAAATCAAGAACGAAACAAGATAATCCCAAGAACCATTATCGACTAGTCTTATACACGGGGGAGGATTGCAAAGGACTCAATAGTCTTTGTCACCACTACGATCTACCACACGACCCGGCATATAAGGTGAATCCGCAAGTAAATTATATCTAAGCACCATGCTTACATACTCTCTACTACCTAGCATATCGCATAATATACTAGGAGCTCTACGAATAAGTACTTCGAATTACCATGAATAATGACTATATCAAATATGCTATGACTAGAATAAAGTGTAAGTAAATTAATTGCATACATAATAATGAAATAGCACGAAGGTGTATGAGAACAATAATTATATTGAACCATAGTGTAACTTCTTGATCGAACCCGAGCATACACTCTCTCTTCTTTAAACCTGACTTTCTATCTAAACTAGGCTCTAGATTAGAGCTATGAATTAGCTATCCTATCTCGTGGTGTCTCCTCTTCTTCTCCTGTCTTGGCTCTTCCTTGATCTACTTCTTATTGAACGTGAAGCTTTAGATCAACTTGGATTGAATTGACTTGAGGGGTCTTGGGCTGTTTATATATGGGTCTTCCTCTGTCTCTTCAACTTCAACAGGCGATGTGGGATTAATCCCGTGCTCCCACCGACGCCATCGGATCAAACCGACCATAATCATCCGGTTTATATTGCATCTTGGAGGCGGTGGAGGAAGCTTCCCGGCGGAGGCGATTGGCGGCGGCGGGCCGATCGGCCTAATAGTTGGGCGATCGGCCCGAGGTGGGGCCCACTCGGGTCCCGCGATGCGTCGTGTCTTCCGGAGTCTTCTAGATGATGTATTTTTCGGGTTTTGGGACTCTTTGACGTCGGGTGTATTACAGTAGCCTTTCTGACTTGTCTCGGAGTTGGATTGCTTTGCGTTACGTCGGGCGTATGCCACGTCATTTACATTATTTTTCTCGTTAAGTCCCCGCAAATCACAACTTTACCAAAACTCATGGAAATCATTAGTAGAAACCCCTAATAAGGTTATCTAATTATATTTTAATTCTTTTCCATGAAGTGTTGATGCATAAAAATATGAGTTAGTGAGCATCAACAAACTCCCCAAGCTTACCCTTTGCTAGTCCCTAGCAAAGCTATATGCTATAGTAGGATCGGGGAGTTGCTACTACGCTTTCATACCTCAAAAGTACTTTTTGTTTATCGAAATAAATTCTCCTCTTAACAAGATTGCTCTCTCATACACATTTTACCATGGGGCGTAGCCTTTTCACGAATCATAAGCAAGATAAAGCAATCAAGTTAAGTACCATGTCTCAAATTCTTTGATCAACTATCATCCTGGGGTTTTGCATTATTTTTCAAAAGAAAACTTCGAGAGATCCTATGTATGACCCTCTTAAATAGATAGTACGTAGTGAAGTGACACACATATAATAGGACATACATAGTGGGATGATAGTGGTGAATGAATGAGGATGAAAGGTAGTAATTAGCCTTCAGCCTTTTCTAGTATATTTTTTTTTTTCTTTTCAAACATCTTGGACTATATCTCTCTTTCTAAAAATTGCTAAGACACAGGTGTTGTCCATTCTTGGAGAGGTGGGCTTTTCCCGAACTTGTGTCCATTTTTCTCTCTCCCTTAGAGATGTGGGCCCTACTCACCCTCGGACACGTGTCCATTATTCATCTCTAAATATATTTTTATTATTTAGGAGGTAGGCCCTTCTTGCCTAGTATGACTTTTGTCCGTTACTCTCCCTCTCTTGTCTCACTTTTCTCTCTAAATATTTTTTTCTTTTCTTTCCCTTTTTTTTTTTTTTTTTATGAATGTAGCCTGTAATCTAATTGGTATAAAAACATTGAGAGAGACATATCCAAAATTGCTAGAATTTATTATTATTATTTTTATAATTATGGCTAGCGGCTTGATGGAATATGGAGAGGCGTATACGGATTAGAAGCGGCGTATTTGGTGGAGTGGGATGTTTTGATGCGAGTGACAAACTCTCAAGGGTCATATCTAAGGAACTCATCATGTAATATTTTATAATTTTTAAAGATAAAAACCGGGGATCAAGTATCTCTAAGAATATGATAAACAGTAGCTCAACTTTTCATGCACTATTATCTTTCAATGCTAAGACTTAGATTAAGCATGTGCTTCCCACAGTGTTGGGTTTAGAGCAAATTAAGCATTTAAAGCTTTGGGAGAATCTAAGTCTAAAGTGTAAGTACTTTTAAGAGGAATTAAAGCGGAGCAACTATTCATCATTTCCAAGCATATGTCATCAAGGTCATAATTAAAGAAAAGAGAGCTAACTCGCGAACTTCTAATATTTATTGGACTCTTAAAACTAATATTTTTATTTAGGACTCATTAACTCTAAGCAAAATATACTAACTAGCTAATATTTAAAATAGATAGGATAATAATACTTATCGTAATAACCGAGGGTGCTCTCCCCAAGGCGAATCTTGAAGTAGTCTTTTTATTCGTCCCTTGGAACTTGTTCATCTCCCCGTTTTCCTTAAATGTTCTCCCCCGCAAATATTAATTTCGCACATACCCGAAGGAACAAATTCTAGGATTATGTTGTGAGCCTTCATGTGCTCACTTCTTTTTGATTTTTAGAAAAACGTGTGGACCTTCATGTGCCCACATTTTTTTTTTTTTTTAATTTTTCTATGCAATAGAGATGCTAATGTGAAAAACATATGAGTGCAATATTTTTTGTATTTTTTATTTTTATGCCACCACAGCAAGGGGTGCTTGCATGGGGCTTTTAAGGAACTAATGCAAATGCAAAGAACATAATTTTATGATTTTCTAATGCGGGTTTTTAGAAAAGTAAATATGCTTAAAGGAAATATGCTAATTAAAATATGCTATGCGAGAAAATTAAATATGCGAGATAAATACCGAGTTACCTCTCGGCGAGAGTTTCAGTACTTACTCTCGTGGCGTCTTTGTCATCTATGGAATCTCGTCGGGATGTTGTGTCCAGTGCGGTGCCTTCAATGATCTCGATGAGTAGCGTAGATGAGGTAGCCGACGGTGTTTGATCGATCGTCGATGGGGTGGTGGTAGGTCTTCCTCAAGGTGTAATCTTGTTGTCTTCTTTCTTCCTCCAAGCTTGTTTCTTGATGGAGACCTTTTGGAGTGGCCGGTTCGACGTGCTTGGTTGGTGGGGCCGGGTGGACTTTTCTTGAATCTTCTTAATGTATTCCTTGTCCATCGGCTCGTATTCAACTTGTGATTTCTCCGCGTCTTGTTCTTCTTAGGCTTGCTTGTCTGGATCTTGAAGTTGCATCTCTTGGGATAGTGATCCCGAGGATGGCATCACCCATGTTCCTTGCTTATTGTGCATGTTGTAGACGGGACATTAATCGGCGCAAAGTGTGTCCCGCTCACAAAATCAAGGTAGAGATCAAGTGTATGGGCTCTGGCGGTGGGAAAACACCAACGAGAACCAAAATTGTATTCATCTTACTCGACCTTGAGCATATATAACCATGGTAGCATAATGTGTTTCATTTATTTGTGACAAAGGTGAAAAGATCGGATGACGGGTATGAATGTGGCTTTTATAACATAGCAAACTAAAAAAGTGTAGAGAAAAATAAAACTAGAGAGACAAGGGTAAGAACAACTAAGAGCTAACATGTTGAGCTATTCGAGATTAATCCAAGTGAGGTTGTGAGCTAATATATTTAACTCTTTAGTAAGCATGCCATGATTAGAGTAAAGTTTTATCGATTAGGACACTTACCTGAAGATGTTACCTTTATTGCGTAATCATGGCGAAGATCGTAACACCTCATGGTGGTTCTTGTATGGTAGTTGAGTGTCTTGTCCTCTCTTCATTTTTCTCGTGTCGGAACGGGCGGAGTCTCGAGAGGAGGGAGAGCCTTGTCGGATCATCTTTTAGTGGAATTGGTCTTCCTCCCCAAGCTCAAACTCTGTGTCACTCGGGCGCTTAAAGTCGGGGTTGATTTGTTCATCATCTCCTTGAGTGTGTTGTGACCGGTCGGTCTTTGATGGAATCTTGTTGTGTTCGTCCTCTCCCTTGTACCAATCCATTTTCTTTTCTTCTTTTAATCGCCCAAGGGATGAGGATGCCGACGACCAATTGATCTTACTTTGTCAATTCTTCTTCATCTTCTTTTTACTTACGGTTGACAAAAGGATGCTCATTTGAGATGTAAACTTGGAGTCCCTCCTTGATTGCTTTGTCCTCTAACGACGTGGTGTGGAGTGTTCTTCTTGATGATGTGTAGCACACTTTGGTCGCCTTGATGATCGAGGAGAAACCTCATTGGTGACATCCTTGTCCTCCATGGTCTCGAAGGCATTATTGTGACTTCTCTTTGTCTTGGCCCGTCATTGATTGGAGTGCGTTCCTACCGGTGTATTTCTTGTTGTAGGTGATGAGAGCAAGCAAGTCTTTGATAAGATGATGTAGGTTGGCGTTGATCCCGCTTCTCATCGCCTCCCTCGGCTTGGTACTCCTCTGTTTTGTAGTGGAAGTGGTAGTGAGGTAGGTCCATGAACGTGGCCACCACGCATTCTTTTTCCCAACGCAATGCAGATTAGTGGACATATACCCGAAGGATAGCAATGATATTGAAAATAGGGTTATTGTCCATATAATTTATTTGTGCTAACATAATGATGGTTCTTTTTTTTTAAAAACTTAGCACGATTATATAAATTTGTTTTTGTTTTTATTATTTATTATGAAGCGGTTGCACTTAAAGCGTGGCTAAGGCAAAGGTAACTTGCGACAAAAGACAAATTGAGTATTTAGGCACTTACGGTTAGTCCTTTTCGTAAGGAGTGAGTTGAGTCTTCTTTTGTGCGAGTTGTTGGAGTTCATTACATATCTTGCGTAAGCTAATCTCTTTTCCCAAATTGGATTTGACAATTTTTAACGGGTTAGTCTCACAAAGATAACCGGAATCTACTAAAGTATACTATCAGGTCCAAAAATCAACCTAGACATAATGTCCAACTCAATTTAAGAAGGCAATTTAATCTAAACACCATGTTTAATTTAAAAGCCTTTAGAAATAAAATCGACACACCTTGCGGTTTCGGGAATCAAACTAAACACCATGTTTAACTTGAGCCATGAAAATAAATTAAGCATCATGTCTAAGGTGTATGAAGATATTTCAAAACTTAAGCATACTATAGTAAACAAAGGCAGCATAAAGGTTTTATAGAGATGAAGGGATATGATCATGATGAGACTAATATGATTTTAAAAGTTTAAAAACCTTCTCACATTCGATCATACTTACCTTTACTCACAAAATAGAATCGTGAGTTGTGCGGCTTCTTTATTCGTCACTTGAATTCTTGTGACGACGACCGAGCAGAGTCCCAATGTTAATGGTTTATGAAGTTCGGGTACATCTTTGGATTCTCCTACCGTCGGTAAACGAAAATATTAATCAATTACCCCGCATAAGATAGACTAATAGACAATACACGGGTAATTACGTTTTTAAGCGAGAGGTGCTAAGTAGCAAATCCACACTTAGTATTCATCTATCAATAATCAAAAAGAAAAGCTATCAAAAATCTTCCCTAAGAACGGCGCCGAAATGCTTGTTGGTATTTGTTAGCTTACGAGAGATAGATCCGCAGCGCACGGATGTCCAAAGGAGCATTTCACCCGGAAGGGTTTTAAATATCGAATCCACGAGGAAGATATGATAAGCAATTCATTTGATTAAGGGCGGTGATAGAAGACTAATGAGATTCGGTGGTTTAGCATTTACTTAAACAGGGTGAGCCAATAAAAGATAATAATGATAAGGTATATAAGACGGTAGAGGTGCACGTGGTGAACAATAGGATAAGATTAATTCCTAGTTAGATTAGGATTGGATTTAGGACAAATGGGACAGTTCTTATGTAGTATACAAAGAATTTACGAAGTGGAAATAAACAGGGCATAGCATAAGATCATATATAAATCAAAACCATAAATAAAAATGTGTACCCCAAGATTACTTAAGAAAATCAAGAACGAAACAAGATAATCCCAAGAACCATTATCGACTAGTCTTATACACGGGGGAGGATTGCAAAGGACTCAATAGTCTTTGTCACCACTACGATCTACCACACGACCCGGCATATAAGGTGAATCCGCAAGTAAATTATATCTAAGCACCATGCTTACATACTCTCTACTACCTAGCATATCGCATAATATACTAGGAGCTCTACGAATAAGTACTTCGAATTACCATGAATAATGACTATATCAAATATGCTATGACTAGAATAAAGTGTAAGTAAATTAATTGCATACATAATAATGAAATAGCACGAAGGTGTATGAGAACAATAATTATATTGAACCATAGTGTAACTTCTTGATCCGAACAGGAGCATACACTCTCTCTTCTTTAAACCCGACTTTCTATCTAAACTAGGCTCTAGATTAGAGCTATGAATTAGCTATCCTATCTCGTGGTGTCTCCTCTTCTTCTCTGTCTTGGCTCTTCCTTGATCTACTTCTTATTGAACGTGAAGCTTTAGATCAACTTGGATTGAATTGACTTGAGGGTCTTGGGCTGTTTATATATGGGTCTTCCTCTGTCTCTTCAACTTCAACAGCGATGTGGGATTAATCCCGTGCTCCCACCGACGCCATCGGATCAAACCGACCATAATCATCCGGTTTATATTGCATCTTGGAGGCGGTGGAGGAAGCTTCCCGGCGGAGGCGATTGGCGGCGAGGGGCGGGCCGATCGGCCTAATAGTTGGGCGATCGGCCCGAGAGTGGGGCCCACTGGGGTCCCGCGATGCGCGTCGTGTCTTCCGGAGTCTTCTAGATGATGTATTTTCGGGTTTTGGGACTCTTTGACGTCGGGTGTATTCTCGTAGCCTTTCGGACTTGTCTCCGGAGTTGGATTGCTTTATGTTACGTCGGGCGTATGCCACGTCATTTCTGTTATTTTTACTGTTAAGTCCCCGCAAATCACAACTTTACCAAAACTCATGGAAATCATTAGTAGAAACCCCTAATAAGGTTATCTAATTATATTTTAATTCTTTTCCATGAAGTGTTGATGCATAAAAATATGAGTTAGTGAGCATCAACAAACTCCCCAAACTTACCCTTTGCTAGTCCCTAGCAAAGCTATATGCTATAGTAGGATCGGGAGTTGCTACTACGCTTTCATACCTCAAAAGTACTTGTGTTTTATCGAAATAAATTCTCCTCTTAACAAGATTGCTCTCTCATACACATTTTTACCATGGGGCGTAGCCTTTTCACGAATCATAAGCAAGATAAAGCAATCAAGTTAAGTACCATGTCTCAAATTCTTTGATCAACTATCATCCTGGGTTTTGCATTATTTTTCAAAAGAAAATTCGAGAGATCCTATGTATGACCCTCTTAAATAGATAGTACGTAGTGAAGTGACACACATATAATAGGACATACATAGTGGGATGATAGTGGTGAATGAATGAGGATGAAAGGTAGTAATTAGCCTTCAGCCTTTTCTAGTATATTTTTTTTTCTTTTCAAACATCTTGGACTATATCTCTCTTTCTAAAAATTGCTAAGACACAGGTTTGTCCATTCTTGGAGAGGTGGGCTTTTCCCCGAACTTGTGTCCATTTTTCTCTCTCCTTAGAGATGTGGGCCCTACTCACCCTCGGACACGTGTCCATTATTCATCTCTAAATATATTTTTATTATTTAGGGAGGTAGGCCCTTCTTGCCTAGTATGACTTTTGTCCGATTACTCTCCCTCTCTTGTCTCACTTTTCTCTCTGAATATTTTTTTTCTTTTCTTTCCCTTTTTTTTTTTTTTTTTTTTATGAATGTAGCCCGAATCTAATTGGTATAAAAACATTGAGAGAGACATATCCAAAATTGCTAGAATTTATTATTATTATTTTTATAATTATGGCTAGCGGCTTGATGGAATATGGAGAGGCGTATACGGATTAGAAGCGTATTTGGTGGAGTGGGATGTTTTGATGCGAGTGACAAACTCTCAAGGGTCATATCTAAGGAACTCATCATGTAATATTTTATAATTTTTAAAGATAAAAACCGGGGATCAAGTATCTCTAAGAATATGATAAACAAGTAGCTCAACTTTTCATGCACTATTATCTTTCAATGCTAAGACTTAGATTAAGCATGTGCTTCCCACAGGTGTTGGGTTTAGAGCAAATTAAGCATTTAAAGCTTTGGGAGAATCTAAGTCTAAAGTGTAAGTACTTTTAAGAGGAATTAAGGCGGAGCAACTATTCATCATTTCCAAGCATATGTCATCAAGGTCATAATTAAAGAAAAGAGAGCTAACTTCGCGAACTTCTAATATTTATTGGACTCTTAAAACTAATATTTTTATTTAGGACTTATTAACTCTAAGCAAAATATACTAACTAGCTAATATTTAAAATAGATAGGATAATAATACTTATCGTAATAACGAGGGTGCTCTCCCCAAGTCGAATCTTGAAGTAGTCTTTTTATTCGTCCTTGGAACTTGTTCATCTCCGGGTTTTCCTTAAATGTTCTCCCCGCAAATATTAATTTCGCACATACCCGAAGGAACAAATTCTAGGATTATGTTGTGAGCCTTCATGTGCTCACTTCTTTTTTTGATTTTTAGAAAAACGTGTGGACCTTCATGTGCCCACATTTTTTTTTGAATTTTTTCTATGCAATAGAGATGCTAATGTGAAAACATATGAGTGCAATATTTTTGTATTTTTTATTTTTTATGCCACCACAGCAAGGGGTGCTTGCATGGGGCTTTTAAGGAACTAATGCAAATGCAAAGAAACATAATTTTATGATTTTCTAATGCAGGTTTTTAGAAAAGTAAATATGCTTAAAGGAAATATGCTAATTAAAATATGCTATGCGTAAAATTAAATATGCGAGATAAATACCGAAGTTACCTCTCGGCGAGAGTTTCGAGTACTTACTCGTGGCGTCTTTGTCATCTATGGAATCTCGCCGGATGTTGTGTCTGGTGCGGTGCCTTCAATGATCTCGATGAGTAGCGTAGATGAGGTAGCCGACGGTGTTTGATCGGTCGATGTGACGCGGTGGTGGTAGGTCTTCCGAAGGTGTAATCTTGTTGTCTTCTTTCTTCCTCCAAGCTTGTTTCTTCGGTGGAGACCTTTCCTCGAGTGGTCTGGTTCGACGTGCTTGGTTGGTGGGAGCCGGGTGGACTTTTCTTGAATCTTCTTAATGTATTCCTTGTCCATCACTCTCGTATTCAACTTGTGATTTCTCCGCGTCTTGTTCTTCTTAGGCTTGCTTGTCTGATCTTGAAGTTGCATCTCTTGGGATAGTGATCCCCGAGGATGGCATCACCCATGTTCCTTGCTTATTGTGCATGTTGTAGACGGGACATTAACTCGGCGCAAAGTGTGTCCCGCTCACAAAATCAAGGTAGAGATCAAGTGTATGGGCTCTGCTGGTGGGAAAACACCAACAGAACCAAAATTGTATTCATCTTACTCGACCTTGAGCATATATAACCATGGTAGCATAATGTGTTTCATTTATTTGTGACAAAGGTGAAAAGATCGATGACGGTATGAATGTGGCTTTTATAACATAGCAAACTAAAAGTGTAGAGAAAAATAAAACTAGAGAGACAAGGGTAAGAACAACTAAGAGCTAACATGTTGAGCTATTCGATTTAATCCAAGTGAGGTTGTGAGCTAATATATTTAACTCTTTAGTAAGCATGCCATGATTAGAGTAAAGTTTTATCGATTAGGACACTTACCCGAAGATGTTACCTTTATTGCGAATCATGGCAACATCGTAACACCTCATGGTGGTTCTTGTATGGTAGTTGAGTGTCTTGTCCTCTCTTCATTTTTCTCGTGTCGGAACGGCGGGAGTCCGAGAGGAGGGAGAGCCTTGTCGGATCATCTTTTAGTGGAATTGGTCTTCCTCCCCAAGCTCAAACTCAGTGTCACTTTCGGCGCTTAAAGTCGTGGGTTGACAGTTGCATGGATAGAGTCCGTTACAAGCTCTCTAGCCCTAAACGATCACAAAGTCGAAAAAAAGGTTGCCTTCTCATCCTAAGTAGGTTGACACAATGGACATCGATAGAGTTGTAAATGTAGTTAAGGTTGTCTTTGCCTCCTGTTGGTCTCTCTCAAGCATGGGGCCATAGGTCACGAGATCTAGCATCGCCCACCCTCCTCCTAAACCACATGAAAAACCGGCAAGCAACGGCAGAACTACCATGGCAAATGCTCCCACGACGCATGGCTTGGAAATCCATTTCTAAGCACAATGAAAATGACATGCGTGGACAAATTAGAGACATGAATGAACCACCGTGCAAAGAACTAATGAAAGGTTGCAAAGAAGCATTAGTGAACTAGAAACTAGGGCGGTTGCCACACCAAAGGTGCTCCCCCAAATTTAGATCTATTTTAATGAGGTAATCATCGACCTAGTAGGCACCGAGCTCGCTTTAACATAGAAATTTTTCATCATCGGTGAACCCCGCTACCACAGAGCAAAATAACATCACATATACATAGCATTGCACACGAAATCATTAGATCCGGCCGGGTATACCAACCACGACGCCGGATCTAGCCATGGAACGAGTGGATCTACAAAGAAATCCACGGATCCGGTACCGTATACCAACCACAGTAACTCGGATCAATCAAACTAAATGCAACAAATCAAAATAGATCCACGGGTATACCAACCGCGCATTAATCGGAGGAGGAGGAGGGGAGGAGAGGGGAGGGGGTATACCGGCCGCAAAGCACCAAAGACCCGGCTAGGATCCGCCGGCGGTGATGGAAGCCGGCGACGAACCGGCAAGGAGAGGAAGAAGAGAGCGCGCACCGGGCGGGAGAGGAGGTGGTAGACGGGGGAAAGGAGGCGGTAACCCCAAAGCCGAAGGCGCGCGCGCCTTTTATGGCGGGGGACGGCTCCATCTCCCGCCAAACCCGCCTAGGGTTCCAGCCGGCCGCCGCCGCCCACCGTAGCATCCGTGCTCGACCGGGAAGCTCAACTCGAGAAGACGCGGGGAGCCGGACGGAGGGTACGAAATGAACGAGGTGATGCGGGGGGTTTGGTACGAGTAGGGCATCCAAACAGCCCCGTCCCCGTACCGAAAGTGAGCCCGAATGGCTCTTTGGGCGGGCTCCTTCGGGCAACCAATCACCCCCAGATTGAAGCACCTCCCTCCCTCCTCCCCTTTGGCCTTCGCAGGAAAAAAAACAAAACAAACAAAGCTGATAGATGGATGGTCACGTGGCGCGAAGCGTCGTGCCTCCATGCCGTGGTCGTACGTGGTGGAAAAGCTATAGTACGCACTCAGCGCACCACATAGCTTGCTTGCCAGCCGTAGGATGATTCGGTACGCTTAATGATCCATCATCCGTGTACGATGGCAAATAGTAAAAGCTTTTCGTCAATGACCGTGGTGGATGATGGATCAGATCAGGCACCTGCGGCGTACTGTACGTACGTATCGATACTATGGATTTACAACCATGCATACTCCTATTATGGATTGGTAGACGTGGTAGCTGCACAGCACGAGCTTCATCTTGAATGCTGCACTGCACGGCAATGCTCGGATCGATTTAAATCAAAGGCTGCCGCCTTCCGATGCTACGTACTACTGACGAGTAAGTTGGTGTACTCAGTTACATGTACATTGCGCTTGAGACAGGAGGAACGACCACAGAGATGGCCACAACAGCTCGTACCGTGGAGAATCTCTGCCTCCCCCGGCCGGTGGGGCCCATCATACATCGCGCGCGCAATACTACTGTGCATATGTACGTACTCTACTACTCTTTTTTGTGAAAGTTTACACTACGTACTCGTACTATGGTACAGTCCTAGTAGAGCAGCCGTGGCCGTGTTGGTGCGTGTTTGCTGAGCTGTGTCACTGCCAGTGCTGAGGTGTGTTATGTGTGGCACTGTACACCACAGCCATTGATCATCAGCTCCGGCGATGAGATTGGGTCGGGAATAACCGGGCCAGGGGCGAAGCAAAGGTGAGCCAGCCGAGCCAGCATGCATGCATGCCCATCAGCCAAAGGCCAGCCGGCCCGTGCGTGCGTGCGTGTGTCGAGTGCTGCGCTCTGTTTCTGCACCATCAGGGTAAAAAGCTCTGTTCCAAGAGGTGTCTACACACTGTACGTACGTGTGTGTTTCAGGATCATCGCTTCGCTCGCTCGTCACACTCGGCAGGCACTTCGATCGGCAGGGGCCCAAGAACGTGGCAGACGAACCCAGCCCAGAGGCATTGCAGGTTGCAGCACACCAAAAGCTTTCGTTCGTTCGCTGATCAATGAAGCGTGCAGGCAGGCATGCATGACGCGCCCAAAATATCGTACGACGCGGGTGCAGTAGCAGCGAAGCAAAAAGGCAGGCTCTTGTCGTGACGCCGAGACGGGCCCGCACGGGCACGGCAAGCGGGCGGCCAGAGGGGCCGGCCCGTGCAGCCTTTCCACCCACGCGGAGCGGCTGGCTGCCTCTCACGAAGCTCTGAGCTGGCGATGCCGCCGCTGCGGGCAACGAGCGCGCCGAACGGTGCGGCCCGGCGCGGCGTGGGCTTGGTGGAGCAGGTGAATAGGAGCGAGCGGCTGGAGCAGGAGGGAAAGAAAGCCTAGCCGCCGTGCGACGTGCGTGGGTGCGGCGCCGGGGTATGGTATGCGATGCGAGGATACACACAGTCGTCACGTGTCATACAACACCTTGAGTGCTGAGCTTGTTGCAATAGCATTCTACGGTGAGGTAAACACAGTTCGAGACCACATCAGCATTGCGTGAGATGAAGAATACCACTAATAGTCTCACTAAACTTCTTGGTCGAGGTGGCCCATTGGGTGATGGTTTTCATGGCTGATAAACCGGTTAATAACTGTGGCCGATGAGTCGGTTAAAAATGTTGTTTTGTTGTCATAGAAGAATATATAATAACTGATAAGCCGAGTTTTCCAGATAGAAAAATGTATAATAATTGATAGGTCGTGTTGATAATTAGATGAAGAGGCCTTGGTATGCTGGATCCGTTGCTGCCCACTGCCCACGCTAACGGCTGCTCGATCTCCAAGCTGTCTTCTACGGTGGAACCGTGCAAGCCGGGTGGAGCAGCGACCTGGAGGTCGAACTGATCAAACACTGGTCGCTCAACCATCTCCACACCGTTTCGCGAATGCGATGGACGACGCCTGGTGCCAGCGAGGAGAGCTAGGGAGCCATGGCCACACCACATGTCCCAGAGCGCGAGCTTCATCATCTGTTCCTATCTCCATTCCCAGCAGGCCAGGCAGCAGGCACATACACCATCACGTGCCAAGCGTGCCATCCCGCTGCCATCCCGGCCGAAACGCCACCACCACCTCGATCGGCCTCGCATTGCTGATCCACCGCGCACAGTGTCCCGGCTACCGTCGTCATCTCTGCCTCCACCTCCAGTCCACTGTGCGCCAGCGCCTCCGTCCTTTTACCACCTCTACGGTCTCCACTGTCGCCGGAATCGCTCCATGACAGTCACAGTGTATCTCCAGGCTGCCGATGCGGATCCATGCGCATGTCTACGTACTATTCCAGCATTCGGTGCAGTGAAGCGGCCTTTTGCGCCCGGTTTGCTCGGAGGGATTTGTTTTGGAGGATGATGATCCTTGTTTTAATTAATAAATAAATATAAGCAGGAGGAGGGGTGAAAAGAGGGGAATGAATGAACGGTGAAGAAAGGAATGGGATAAATCTCAAGGGCATGAGAAAAAAGGAGGCCAAAGCTAGAGAGATAAAGACGGGAAAGCAAGCAAGCAATGCTCCTGACATTTCCTGCAGGATCCTGATAAACATCACGTGATCACGTTTCGTGCTGGGGCTCAATCATGCAGCGCTGACGTGTGGGGTATGCTGAACGTTGGGCCCACATGTCGGTCGCCTGTAGGCAAGAAGCATGATACGCACTCGCACAGCACGATCATGGACGCACTCGCACAAGTAACACCCAGGTTTTACAACACAACATACGATATGGCTCTAAGGTCTAAACAAATTGGACTTTATGCCAGTAATAAATTGTAGAAACGGGTCATAAAAAAAAATATTTCAAAACGAGAAAAAAGTGACTTCTCACTAATCTATTTCGGATCTCATGTTTAAGGGTCTTAGAGCATCTCCGAGAGTATTTGTAAAACATACTCTCTAAATCATTATTTGGAGTGTTATTTGAATAGAAAGTGTTCTCTACATTTCTTTCATTCTTTACAATTTTTCTACATATCGTTTGCACTCTATATAGTTATTTTCTCTTCTCCATCTTTGCAAGGAGAGAGAAGTTCTTTTAAAGAAGATGACTATATCTGTTCTAGGAGATGTAAACATGTTCTTAACCTCCATGCAAACAAAGGCCATGTTTTAGAGGCTTTCACTTGAAGAACTGAATTGTCGAGATTTGACTTCTTTCTTATATGGCCCTTTTTGCTATCTCCAACCTCGAGTTGGAAACTTTTGTGATTTTACTTGAAAAGTTCAGTATAGACCTACTTGTCCCCTTCAAAATACCATCTTTTATTCATCTAAAATATGATTTGTGTGAAATTACTAACACAAAATTAATTCTAGATATAGAACCGGCCAATTTGTTTAATTTTACTTGAATATATATAAATAGTATCAAGTCCTAAATAATTATTAACAAATGATGTTATTTAACTAATCTAATAATACTTATTCAGCAATAAAGTTATTTTTTATATACTAATGAAACTTCATCTAATGTTACTAATGGTGCACCATTAATATTAATATTTTTTAATCTATATTTGGTTAAAACTATAAAAAAAAATTATCCTCTCGTAAAAATGAAGATGATACTCTTTATAATACGGAGGGAGCACGTCTTTTAGAAAGTTATATAACATGAAGTGTTTGCTTCGTTGGCTCCAAAATATGTAAAATTAGAGATTTTTATACTCCCTCCGTTCTAAATTGTAGTTCACTTTGGCTTTTCTAGATACATTGATTTTATTATGTATCTAGACATAGTGTATAACTAGGTGCAATGCAAAATCAATGTATCTAGAAAAGCCAAAGTGAACTACAATTTGAAACGGAGGGAGTACCATAGTTTTAGCTATAGCAACTCCAACAGTGTTTGCTAAATGAACTTGTTATCCCTGAAAATCTGGTAAAACGTGAAATTGTACTCTCCAACAGTTTGCTAAATCAACTTGCCATTTTTCTCAACTTGCTATCCCTCCCCTCCGCTCAAGCACATATATACGCGATAGTATGCGTGGCACATCTGTCCATTTTAGAACAGGTGGAAGGGCATAAACATACCCCCTCCTTCCAAGGTTGTCACTACGCTTCCCAAGAAATAAATGCCGGCAATTTTATATTAAAATATATAAATATTTATGCTAAGTAATTAGCATCATCGAAAAAGATCTTTAAGTCTAGTTTTTTTTTAATAAATTTATTTAAAGATTAAAATGTTTGCACATATTTTTTATAAATTGAGTCAAATTTATGGCACGCATTTCACGGCGACATCCTTTTAGGGGCGGAGGGAGTAATTTTGTTTTTGTCTCGGAGTCGTTATGTAAGTTTTCAAGAGGCGGAAGGACATAAATATAATTTTATTTCTCTCTAAAGGTTCCCGATATAAGTTTTTTTTAAAAACGAACGCCGTGAGAGAGCCCCGCTATATTAAAAAGAAGGAGGCGCCGGATGGCGCAAGTTACAAAGAAAAAACAAACGCATAAAAGAAGGAAGGAAAAACTAACTAAACTAACCCGGTTGGATTGGGACATCAACGCCAACATGGCCAAGACTCTAAACAAACACGAGAGCGAGAGAAGGCGAAAACAACTGCAACAACCACCCACCTGATATATGTTAGATTTGCAAATGAATTATACCAAACAGTTTTAAGATGAACTTTTTTTACTTGCATATATTTTTTTTAGAAGTTAACAAAAATCAAGATTTGCCAAGTAAAATCGACAAACTCTTGGAGATGAATCCACCAATTTCTCATATTTGGCTTATCAAAGTTATTATTATTTTCTCTTACTTTTGCTGGACAAATCTTGAGCAGGACAAACGTTAACTAATAGAAACAAGCATTAATTAACACAACGATGAGGTCCAGATTATCTTTACCATAACCTATCAGGAAAGATCAAACACAACGATCGTAAATAAGAAAAAGGAAGGATCAACCACAGTGTATCTAAATACTTTTTTTTTTGTGACTGAGTGTATCTAAATACTGAAGTGTGGTGGTCCACCTGCAGTTATCCCAATCCAAACACGCAGGCCCCACATGTCAGCAGTGCCATGCTCCTCGATCTGTTACTCGAGTTCTACTGCTCTAGGCCAACCAGATAGAGAGAGAAAAACACTGTAGCGTTGATGTGACCTCTCAGTGTCCTTCTCCCTCTCTCTCTCATCACAAGGAACACTCTCTAGCATCCGGCCATGAACTCTTCTCTCTCTCCAAACTCCATACTAGTAGTCCTACTAGTAGGAAGCTAGTACTCGCCCATAGCCCCTACCCTGCCACTCTATCGCCCAGCCGGCCATACAGCTACTCGCTGTCACTGAGCCAGCGGCGCAAGTGCGCAAAGCCGAGCGCGAGAACCCACGAAACCAACCAAGAGCTCCGCCCCATTAAGGCAGAGGCAGCAGGCTCGCTGCAGCACGCTTCGCGCTCCATCGTCGCTGTCCTCTTCTCCCTGTAATGTCACTCCCCCTATGCCTGTCCGCAGCTCAGTGGCCATGACGACGACGGCCGCCCGTGCTCTCGTTGCCCTCCTCCTCGTCGCCGTCGCCGTCGCCGACGATGGTTGGTGATCTGTTTCTTTTTCTACTATCCATTTCTCTTCATTTCTTTCTTCTCTAGGAGCGAGCCCTCTTCTGGTTGCCTACTGGGGAGCAAAGATTCAGGGGCTTGGGTTTGTTAGGATTAGTATTTTATTAGCGCTGCAAGTACGCGCTTTTGGAGGCATGGTGATTCGCTAGTGTTCCATTCCCATTTTTTTATTGCCGTATGTGCCCGTAACCCGAGTCTAACACTTAACTAATCCTTGTGAGCTGTGCCTCCTCTCATCTCATCTTCTATTCTTCTCTTCTTCCTTGCCTACGAGCTTTATTAAACTAGTCTGCCCATGTTTCAAACTGTGATCTTTTTCTCTTCATGCATGTTCTGTTTTGTTGTTTTACATGTGCCTTTTTGTGCATTCTTGTGCTGCTTATTGGAGCAAATGCTCAGAACATTGTTAAATCAGTTGAGCATCGATTCTTGTTTCTTCATTTGGCCCTTCAGTGCTGGAAGCTTGGTCTCTTTTGCTTAGTCTGTTCTATTTCTGTGTGTTTGAGCTGTGTTTGGTTTGCTATTCTGGAGTATGATCTTGTTTCCTATCTCAATGAGTCCAAGTAAACTTCAGATTTCACTATCGTGTCATATTTGGGCTTTCCAAATCTGACGCTCCTCAGTTCCTTTGGTTTGCTGCCTCAAAACACTAGTCAGAATCCAACCATCTTGTTATCCTACTCCCTTTCTTTGGATATTGCATTTGCCGAATCGTCTGTTCAGATTTCTACCAGTAATATGTTCTGTGTCTCCGTTTTTTCCCCTGCTAATGCGGCTAGCTCTGCATCTTCCAGGGGCGACGCTGGTGGAGATCAAGAAGTCCTTCCGCAACGTCGGCAACGTACTGTACGATTGGGCCGGCGACGACTACTGCTCCTGGCGCGGCGTCCTGTGCGACAACGTCACATTCGCCGTCGCTGCGCTGTAAGACGAGCGTCCATTAAACTTTGCTCCTTTCGCAACGATTGCGATGTGTAGCCACTGATGCCAATGCAATGCAGCAACCTCTCTGGCCTCAACCTTGAGGGCGAGATCTCTCCCGCCGTCGGCAGCCTCAAGAGCCTCGTCTCCATGTACGGATGATTTCTTATTTGTCCGAACGGCTGCTGTTGATTGGGTTTTAGTTTCCTGACCTGTGTTAACTGCCCTCGTTCTCCTAAACATGCACTTTCAGCGATCTGAAGTCAAATGGGCTATCCGGGGAGATCCCAGATGAGATTGGTGATTGTTCATCACTTAGGACACTGTAAGTTGAACTTCGAGTGACCCATGTTTAATTGTGGTTGTGGTGGTAGTGGTTTTATTCAGACTTCACCTTTTTCGTTTAGGGACTTTTCTTTCAACAACTTGGATGGCGACATACCATTTTCCATATCAAAGCTGAAGCACCTGGAGAACTTGTGAGTCTTCTTCCCTCTGAAATTCATAGAAATACATGTTATTTGTTGCTTTGGAAATTTTTACAGATTTTGTGGCGCTGCTTGTGATTTTTAGGATACTGAAGAACAACCAGCTGATTGGTGCGATCCCGTCAACGTTGTCGCAGCTCCCAAATTTGAAGATTTTGTAAGCTACTGCTACTACATGATTCTTAATTTCTTATAAGGTGGATCAGCTAGGATGGTTCAGAATTTCTAATGTGATGCGCAATCCAGGGATTTGGCACAAAATAAACTCACTGGGGAGATACCAAGGCTTATCTACTGGAATGAGGTTCTTCAATATCTGTAAGTCATCCTTGAGGTTCAGAAAGTTTGTACTAGTGCTGGACTGCTGGTACTGTACATACATTGCTGCTATATATTTAAGGGTCTGGCTGCTCAGTAAAAGCTGGGCAGCATTATTAAGTCTTTATGCTTTTGGATGTATTCTTATGAAATGGCATTCAAACACATAAGTTGTTAGTGAGACATCAAGTATTTTTTTATAAGTTTTGTGGCTAATTAGTAACTACAATTACTAGGGGCTTGCGGGGCAATCATTTAGAAGGAAGCCTCTCTCCTGATATGTGCCAGCTGACTGGCCTTTGGTACTTGTAAGTACACTGCTTGCCTAGTTTGCTGCAAGTTTGTTGTTTTTTTCAATCTGGTTTTAACCTTCCCACTAATTTGATCAGTGATGTGAAGAACAATAGCTTGACTGGGGTGATACCAGACACCATTGGGAACTGTACAAGTTTTCAGGTCTTGTACGTATATGCATTCTGGCCACTCCTGAAATACTTTATTTAACATTTCATATATATAATTTTTTCTAACATTTTATATTGGTAGGGATTTGTCTTACAACCGCTTTACTGGACCAATCCCATTCAACATTGGTTTCCTACAAGTGGCTACACTGTATGTGCTGTTTTTTTCACTGAAAATAATGTAATTACTTGCCCAATATATATAAGCTTACCTGCAAAGATGCACATATCCTTTATTAGATCCTTGCAAGGGAACAAGTTCACTGGTCCAATTCCTTCAGTAATTGGTCTTATGCAGGCTCTTGCTGTTCTGTAAGTCCTACGTGAATTCTGCATTTACTACATAATTGACTAATCTACAAATAAGATTGTTCTCATTGTCAGTAGTGAAAGAAATATGATTGCTAATTCATGGAGCTTTTACTCTGCCAGAGATCTGAGTTACAACCAATTATCTGGTCCTATACCATCAATACTAGGCAACTTGACATACACTGAGAAGCTGTAAGAATTCTTACCCCCTAAGGTTCATAGATTTTCAAGATTTTAATTTTAACTGATACAATTCATGCCTAGAGAGTTGATGTGAACATATTTTTTTAAGTTTATGTCTTTGTACATGTTAAAACTTATAATAGGTACGTGCAAGGCAATAGGTTAACTGGTCCCATACCACCAGAGCTAGGAAATATGTCGACACTTCATTACCTGTAAGTTTTAGTATTTCTTCTGCTATGGATTTCAAGATTCAGGTTGACCATTGATATATATTTGACAAAATTATCTTAATTCAGAGAACTGAATGATAATCAACTCACTGGATCAATTCCACCAGAGCTTGGAAGGCTAACAGGCTTGTTTGACCTGTAAGTACTTTTCAGGCACCCTCTTATTACTTGTCGCGTGAACCAGTGTTTTCTTGTCCTCCATAAAAGTACATTGCATGAACCTAGTTGATTCTACTTGTTTCACAGGAACCTTGCGAATAACTACCTTGAGGGACCAATTCCTGACAACCTAAGTTCATGTGTGAATCTCAATAGCTTGTAAGCCCAAATTATTTCTGAAATTTTGCAGGTCATGTGCAATGTTTCAACTATCCATATAACATGCTAATTTATTTAACAGCAATGCTTATGGCAACAAGTTAAATGGGACCATTCCTCGTTCGTTGAGGAAACTTCAAAGCATGACCTATTTGTAAGTATGAATAGATTTTGAGCCTCATGCTGTGCTAAATTGAGTTGAACACATTTCCAATTTTTTTGTACTGATCTGCTGTTTTGCTCATATTGATTTGTACTCACATTCAACCTTTTCCTTCTTTAGAAATCTCTCTTCAAATTTCATAAGTGGTTCTATTCCTATTGAGCTATCAAGGATCAACAATTTGGACACCCTGTAAGCCTTCATCAGCTCAAACGTATTAAGAGTATCCGTTTCATGCTAATGCTATATGTGACATAGATATATGTACCAGGGACTTGTCCTGTAACATGCTGACTGGTCCAATTCCATCATCCATTGGCAACCTAGAGCATCTATTGAGGCTGTAAGTTTTTGTGCTACGGTTTCTTGGCATGTTTCCTGCTTCATGTCCTGACATCGAACATTTCTCTAGTAACTTGAGCAAGAATGGTCTAGTTGGATTCATCCCTGCGGAGTTTGGTAATTTGAGGAGTGTCATGGAGATGTAAGTACTTGGCCTTATTTGTGTGAATCCTTTTATTGAAAATTCCTTGAATTATGACTTGAATGACTTGACTGTTGTTTCTAGAGATTTATCCTATAATCACCTTGGTGGCTTGATTCCTCAAGAACTTGGAATGCTGCAAAACCTGATGTTGCTGTAAGTTATATGCAAGTTTTGTAGTCTAAATTTAGTTTCTGAAGTGCAGCTTAGATCTGAATCATCTTTTTATCATTTACTCTTGTAGAAAACTGGAAAATAACAATATAACTGGCGATGTCTCTTCTCTGATGAACTGCTTCAGCCTCAATATCTTGTAATTTCACAACCTGAATACTGGAAGGATGTACAGAATTTTGTATTTTTTCTAACATTGACTTATTGCATCTTTGGACAGAAATGTATCGCACAATAATTTTGCTGGTGTTGTCCCTACTGACAATAACTTCACACGGTTCTCACCTGACAGGTATTGTGACCCATCATTTCCATCATGATTATCTTTTTGCTTATACTTGGAAATAGTCGTTTAGCGATCCTGTTATTTCTTCAGCTTTTTAGGTAATCCTGGACTCTGTGGATATTGGCTTGGCTCTTCATGTCATTCCACTGGCCACCGAGACAAACGTAAGAGGAGTGCTGCATTCATCAATTTATTGATCTGAACTTTTATCAATACATTATAAACCAAGATCTCCCTGGATTTTCTATTCAGCGCCAATCTCAAAGGCTGCCATAATTGGTGTTGCTGTGGGTGGACTTGTTATCCTCCTCATGATCTTAGTAGCTGTTTGCAGGCCACACCGTCCACCTGCTTTTAAAGATGTCACTGTAAGCAAGCCAGGTAATGCATTTACTAAGTTCAGAATCTCTTCTTACAATAATATGATTGTCCACCACCCTATTTAGTATCTTGTCTAACTCGTAATGTTGATGTACTAATAATTTTTGTCAAACAATAATATTGTCTAAATTCAACTCAGTAGTTTATTTTGTAAATTATAACTAACTGCTAATAGTAGATGCTAGAAGAATATTGATGCCCTGTAATTGATATCCATTCTGTTTGCAGTGAGCAATGCTCCCCCCAAGCTGGTGATCCTTCATATGAACATGGCTCTTCATGTATACGATGATATAATGAGGATGACTGAGAACTTGAGTGAGAAATACATCATTGGATACGGGGCGTCAAGTACAGTTTATAAATGTGTTCTAAAGAATTGCAAACCAGTGGCAATAAAAAAGCTGTATGCTCACTACCCGCAGAGCCTCAAGGAATTTGAAACTGAGCTCGAGACTGTTGGTAGCATAAAACACCGGAATTTAGTCAGCCTTCAAGGATACTCATTATCTCCTATTGGGAACCTCCTCTTTTATGATTATATGGAAAGCGGCAGCTTATGGGATGTTTTACATGGTATGGCCAGGTGGCAAACTCAAGACTTTTTTTTTGGGTAAAGGAATTATGAGAACAGTTTAGTAAATGACCACAACTATGCTGCTTTCCATTTCAATAGTATTTATTTGTTTCATTTCAATAGTCTTAGTTTGTTTAGCTGTCACACAACATCAGTTATTAGGCTCTCAAGACAGTTCATGTTTCGACAAAAACTTCCTTATTTAATTACTATAACCATTTGATAATGTTACCTATTTTCTTTCAGAAGGTTCATCCAAGAAGAAAAAACTTGACTGGGAGACTCGCCTACGCATTGCTCTTGGTGCAGCTCAGGGCCTTGCTTACCTTCACCATGACTGCAGTCCACGAATAATTCACCGGGATGTGAAATCAAAGAATATACTCCTTGACAAAGATTATGAAGCCCATCTTACAGACTTTGGCATTGCTAAGAGCTTATGTGTCTCAAAAACTCACACATCAACCTATGTCATGGGCACTATTGGCTACATTGATCCTGAGTACGCCCGCACTTCCCGTCTCAATGAAAAGTCTGATGTCTACAGCTATGGCGTTGTTCTGCTGGAGCTGCTGACTGGCAAGAAGCCAGTGGACAACGAGTGCAATCTCCATCAGCTGGTAACTATTCTTCAGTCTGCTGCATTTGTTCAATTAGAAGTCGCTTTGGATTCCAATAGTGCCCAATAATTGCTGAACAATGACCATTAGGCTTGTGTTCCTACAAGGGGACCAGCGATACGAAACCTAGCATGTGAGTAGATCTATCTGCCCTGTAGACCAGCTGTGGACTGATGAGCTGATCCATTGGACTTGGTGACTGAAAGCTCCATTATAAGTAGCTGTGTGTCTGTCCCCTAGAGCCTACCATTGGTGTCCCTTTTCATAAATAATGTAGATGGAAAGCAAACAATGAACTAACAGGATGTCAGTGGTTTATCATGTGCCCTAAGTCACCTCAGTTTCAAACAGGTGGAACATGACGTAAAATTGACAGTAGGTATGCGCAACAGTTTGATAAATTAGGAGACATTTTATAGCTCCAGAATCGATCCATTTATAAAATCATAACTTGTGCTGGTGGTGGTGCTGCTTGTTTGGAATAAACTTTTTCCAATATATTGTTGAAACGCAGAAAAAACTTTAGTATTACTGATCAGCAGATATTGATTCAAAGCTCTGATCAGGTTATTATCAATGTATTCTCCAATTGCAGATCTTATCGAAGACAGCAAGCAACGAGGTCATGGACACCGTGGACCCTGACATCGGAGACACGTGCAAGGACCTCAGCGAGGTGAAGAAGCTGTTCCAGCTCGCGCTCCTTTGCACCAAGCGGCAACCCTCCGACCGACCGACGATGCATGAGGTGGTCCGCGTCCTGGACTGCCTGGTGAACCCTGATCCGCCGTCAAAGCCATCCGCACATCAGCTGCCGCAGCCGTCTCCAGCTGTGCCGAGCTACATCAACGAGTACGTGAGCCTGCGGGGCACTGGTGCTCTCTCCTGCGCCAACTCGTCCAGCACCTCAGATGCCGAGCTGTTCCTCAAGTTCGGCGAGGCCATCTCACAGAACATGGAGTAGGGAAGAAGAGAGCTCTGGGATTTGAGTTCGTGTGGAGAGGAAGGTGCAGGTAGTAGTGGGAGTAGTTGACTGATTTTGTGGGATGCAGCAGGAGGAGACTAACATGGGACTCCGTAGGGTGTTGTTAACTGTAAAAAGTCATGTGCCTCTAGAGCAGCAGAGCTTCTTCCTTTTTCTTTTGTTCGTTCATCCCCATTTTTCTTTGGTGATCTAACTTATTAGGAGGCTGTATTGGTCATCTATCTCTCGCAGTCCTGACTCTGCTTGATGATCTTTTGTGTGACTTTTGCCGTGTTGGAATCATGGGAGGCGACTTTCTTGATCTGCAATGCATATAAGCCACTAGCTCCTGTTTTTTACTGACCTCTGTAACCAGTGAACTTGCTCTTTTTTTTTTTTTCTGGGATCATAGATTGGCGAGAGAGAACAGCAGAGAGGAGTAGCCACAGGATTTTAAGGGATCTTTTCCTCCGAACCGTACGCCTGCCGGCTGCCACTGCCGCTGCCATTCCGTGGCCCCCGGGCACCTGGAGAGCGGCATGTGCTCGTGTTGTGCGGGTGTCGCCGAGCCCATGGACGGACGCACCGGGCCGTAGCTTGTCAGGGAGGCGTCGTAAATGATGCGAGGTGGTGAGGTTGCAGGATGCTTTGCTGGGGCCGAGCGTGGTGGTGACTGATTGATGCGTATGCGTGGGCCAAGGACGAGGAGGATGGGCGGTGCAGCGCAACGCGATCCTCGTGAACCCGAGGACAGAGGAGAGCTCGCCGCCCGGCTGTGGTAGGGCAGGGTGGTGGGAGATGGTAGCCGTCGGCACAGGAAACCGTCGGCAGTGCCAAGATCATGTCACTCTGGTTGCTGCTGGGACCAGAGCAGGGGGTTCTTCCTATGCTTCGGCTTCCGGCTACGGCCAACGAATGAGTCACCTGGGCTACGGGCCCCACCGTTATCGTCCTTGTCGTCATCGGTTGCCAATGGGCTGGCTGGCCTCCAGCAGTTCTCCACTGTTTTGCATGGGCTAAAATTTGTCTGTCCTTCAATACTGCAGCCTGGGTACTTTTCTATAGCCCAAGTACTTTTTCCTACATTTTACTTGGGCCCTTCAACAATTCAGCCCATCTAAAATTTTGGCCCAAACTTTGTTCAAGGTTTTGTACTGTGAGTCTCCGTGATTTGTCCCAAACTCCCACGTGCCTTTTCCCATACTAGGTAATATGCACGTGCAGCACGCACGTGCTTAGTAGATATACTTGTTGGTTTTATATGCCATTTTCTAGCTTTTTGTCGATTTTATTTGCCATTTTAAGCTTACTTGCCGAAATAATTTTATCCTAGTATTTTCAAGGTTTTTAAAAATAAACATTTTTTTCATACTTGTATGACATGCATGTGCGACACGCACATGTCTACAAAAAATCTTTCACAATTGATGGATAATAATAAATTTGTAAATCCAACTATTGTATTTACAAGATCATAATGCCATACAAAAATGTTTTTTGACAAGGTATGCGATACAAAATTTGTAGAAAAAAGCCAAGGGGGCACATAGCACATGATTAATAAAAATGTGTCAATATTTAATCTAGTGATTACTTAATTTAAAAATATTTTACAATAAATAGTGGAAGCGAATTAAAACAAAGATTCCAAAGGTGCAGAAGTCATCGCCGCCAACGATACCGCCGCTGCAAAGAAGAGGATCGCCGCTCGGCCGCTCTCGCATCACCCGCCGCGAAACAGGCGAGATATTGGCGATGCAAATGGTTGGGTTCATCGATCGACGCGGGGAGCCCTCGCCGCGAAAAAGGAGGCCTATGACAAACCGGCTCGAGGATCCCAACCCCTCTCATAAGGAGGCGCTGCGATAGATCCTCACAGGAGAGAGGCCGAGGCAGTCGAGGCGCTGCGCTAGCCAACGCGCCTGATCGTCAGAGGCGACTAGGTAGTTCGATTAGCGAGAAATAGCGTCTTGATCTCTTTTTGCTAGAGAGGGTTTGACCGATTGTATAACTCCTTTCCCCGCCTAGCGGCGTCACTTGTGGCGCGTCGTTGTAAACTTTGTTGTTTCTTTGCTTAATATAAAAGAAGTGCGTACCTTCAGCGTATTCAAGAAAAAAAAGAATTAAAACAAAGAGTACCAACCTTAAAGTACATAGTTCCCAACATGAGAGGCAAATATAGCGAATATATACTCAGTAGCAGGTGGAACACCAAGAACAGCCCCACTTCCCATAAGTACGGGCCTAATATATCCAAAGAACCTTTACCAGTAGGAGGAACGTGGAAGCATAAGATATTTGATAACCAATTAAACCATGATCAAATTAATGGGTATAACACTACAAAAGTATCCTGACTCTGTATCCAGTGAACTCACCCATCTCTTGTTTGCTAGAATGGTTTATCTTATTGGTCTAAAGCCCTGTTTGGTTCCATAGACTAGGGACTAAATAAGACTAAAAATTAGTTCCTAGTTCTCATGTTTGGTAGATTAGGGACTAAATGAGACTAAAAATCAGTCCCTAGTCCCTTAGTAACCAAACAGGCCCTAAGCCTACAACAAGTCCTAATTGGTGGCATAATTAGCCTAAGCGCTTCGTGAAAGCACTAATATTGATCACCTTAGAATTTTGATGCACCACAAGAAAGCTAGGTGGCCTGTTCTAGTTCAATCGGTTGTTGGGCCATGATCTAAGCTCTGGTGCCTACCACCATAGAGCTCTGATGGTGCACTCCAATGCCCCCTGACCAAGTTTCGTCATGTCTTTGACTTCTTGCTTATCTTCTAGGGTCTTAAAAATACCTAAAATCTCTTGAATCGATGTAATACGTTGTCTTAGTTTCAAATTTCGAAAGGTAGAGGAATTGAATGTCAAATCTTGTAAAGGCGCACAAACTCGATGTCAAATATTGAAATTTCTTGATCCCTTCATCGTCACCGCTACTGCCGCCATGCCAAAGTGCGAGCAACAGAGTAGATAGAGGGACCTCGTCTCGAGGCAACTGTCCGGCCATGTTCTAGATTCGCGTGACGACCAGGGTCGAGGTGTTAGTGGTGGCACACCGGTCGTGAGGGGGACCATGGTGGGCACAACATTGGGTGGGTGGTGGGTCACCACTCAAGAGGGATCTCTTCCCCTGTCCAACATTGAGGGCATACCAGCCTCCGGCCATAACGCCAACCACATTGCCATCATCTTCACCCCAGCTACAGCACCGGTCCTCCAACCTACAACACGACTGCCATGGAGGGTGGTGGGAGTGCAAAAGCAGAGTGTGCTGAAATTCAAACCTTTGTACCTTCCTAAAGAATAATATGCTTATCTTTGATTGCCACAATTTTTTACAACTCCATGAAAACCGGGGCATGCTTGGAAAGCACCGTATTTGTTATAACATCTCTTAAAATTAGTTTGGATTGTTACTAACTGCACGTTGTTACTAGAGGCACCAACTTTACAAATCAAAGACCACATTTTGCTTAATACTCCATAAAATCCATGATAATGGCATGCTCATGTGTCGTAAAAAGACTCTATAGCATACATACATTTAATGTGTCGTAAAAGACTCTATAGCATACATACATTTAATGCCTTATCAGTATGGGTATATGGATAATGGTTGTAATCTTAGCGGTTGTTTCTCAAATCAATTTTTACAATTTTTAGTTGGTATATGGAATGCATCGCATGCTGTTGGGGCACGTACGTTATAGGTTAGGGACTCTATTGTCATGTTTGGGTCCAATTACATAGCCTAGGGCTCATAAAATGAAATAATATTTGGACAACTATTTGTGGCCTTTAGTTGTATTTTATAAATACATACCCTATTAGGGGTCCATTTGTAGCCTTTAGTGACGTTTCTGTAAATACAAACTCCATTAGGGGGGCAAAAAAAATATCGCCCACCTACCTATAAAAGAAGGAGAGACGAAGGTGGAGAGGCACTTTTGGCCGGATCCTAGTCTAGCTCTCTCTTATGCTTCGCTGCCTCTTTTGTTGGCTAATAACCCAACATTGGCGCCCATTGTAAATATATGGGGAGAAGCTGGACTTGAGTCTTCTCTAGGGGGCTTTGCCTAATTTTCCATGTTCCACCGAATCCAAGGGTGCACACCCTCAATTTAAATTTGGAAGCTTTCTTTGTCACCTGCTAACTCGTTGTGGCCTATCTAATCTTTGGTTCCTCAATAGTTCACTGATTTAGAAAAATATCCTCCTAGTGGTATAGCCTGGGGCTTATAGTCGATTGCCCTTCATGTGGGTGGGGAGGTAGGAGAGGGGAGGGGAGGAGGGGCAGGTGGCGGCGATAGCTAAGTGTGTTAGTGTAGGCTGGGTTCGGCAGTCATCCGCCACATTCTATCACGATGTCGCGTCTCTGTCTCCTAGATTTGATGTTTGATCTTGTTTGTGTGTTGCCTTAGCTCAGAAATTAATGTCTACTACTCATGGAAGGAGGGAATAGTGTCTACTGCTCACGGGAGGAGGGGATGTGATGTAATCCTTTGTGGGGTGATTGATTATTTGGTGAATGGGTGTTTCATAGTGTGTACTATTAACGCCCGATGACATCGTTGTCATAAAGGATGCTAATGGATATCTAAAGCTGTTGTTATAAGATTATCCTACATAGATACGAAACGAATTAGGAGCATTATGCGCCGCTTTTTAAGTGCAGCCTTGCCTCAAAAATTAAAAGACACATGAAAAAGAATTGAGAAGGTAATGAAAGATTCTAAGGGGATGATGGCAATGAAGAACTTGAGCTTAGCCTACGCTTGATAGTAAAAAAGAGAGGTTTGAAAAGGATGTGAAACACTTCAAGGGACATCGAGGAGCTAACTGTAAAGAAAGATAATTTCCTTGTCTTTTATATTTGTTAATCTTAAAGTATACTTTGTTTATCTTATGTCATTCATTTAATAATTCTTTTCATTTGTGGAACCACAGATGTAGCAAGGCTAGCATGTCCATTGATGTCACCGACAAACGAAGATTATCACCATAGGGAGAGGGTGGTGGCCACACATCTTTGCATTTGACATGTAAGTGCAATGCTTACATGTGAAAATGTTTATCACTCATATCTCGCAAATAGTCATTCAAAAAAAAAAATATTATGTATTAAAAACCATGACAGCCTGTAGGGCTCCTCAATGGAGCCCGCCTCCATGTCACCTAAAAATATGCCTGTCGTTTGATTTTGGGCCTCCTCAAAGTCTTAAAGTTACAACATGTTGAAAGGTATGACAATATTTTTTATTGGAAACCCCTTATAGATGGTTTTAAATGGTGTGGGATATGGCATGGGATGTCAGTTTCAGTAAATCGGTTTATTACCATAAGAAGAAACATTTGGAAACTAGTTTAGAGAAAGAGAAAAGTTGATACTTGTGAGAACTCTAGTTGATCTGCTAGAGTTCTACAAGCATTATGTCCAATATGTCGATGAGAATGCCACAACCTCGGGCGTGAGACGGAAATGAGTTATTCACTTTGCAAAAATAAATTCTCCATATCTTTGCTGCACTTAATTGAAGTGTTACTGAAAAATGTTCTATTGTCATGCGAGTATGTATTTGCTTTAAATTTTTTATTTTCCTTTTTTGGTTTCTATTTACATTTTCCCATATGTTGTAAGGTTGTCGCTTTAAAGATTTTCCTTTTTGGCGCACTAGAATCGCATGGTCAAACTACCGGGGATCAAAGAATGATCGAAGAGGCCCGCCTCAACTTATAGTGAGTAAATTTATTGCCTTGCTTATTGAGTTATTTCTATGAGAAATTTAAAATGGTTCGAAAAACATAGGCCATCTTGGGTGAGATCAGACAAGAGAAAAAGTAGGCATCCAACTAAAAGTACCTAGAGGTACCAAATAGATAGAGATAATACCAATTTAGGTGGGACCAGTACCAAAATTTGTAGACCAAGATCTATTTTTCATGTTATATTTTATAATAATGCCGACACATGGAACTGTAGTTGGGGCATTTTTCTTCCGATTAGGGCTTATGGTTACCAAGTTTATGTGGAGATCTTAGTTTTTGTGGCACTTTTCAAGTTTTTTGTGCATCAACGGTTCAATCGAGATGATATGAAAAGGGAAGCTTAGTTTTACTATAGTCAAGGGATATATTTGGGCCCTCAATTCATTTCATTGGTATCTCTGTTTTGGCTAAAACATTTACTGCTTTGCTAGGTATTTGTGCCAAGGGAAGCCTTAAATGACTAGGGCGCTTGCTGATGAGATCCTCTAGCAAAAAGCAGCCTTCAACACCGATATCGTTGGGATGCTGACTTGAAATTCTGGAAGGTGTAAGGGAAGATACTGATGTTAAGGACAATAATAATACGATCTTGGGGTAGGGCTTATTGAATAGAAGGGTTAGTAGTATAGGTGGTTCGTAAGAATTCGACATTGCCAAATTCACCTATGGCTTGTCCTAGTTTTATGTATTGTTACCAGGTTTGTGACAATTCACCTCTCACTTGTCCCATACTTGTTAACATTTTATATATAGAATTCATTCTTGAACAAAATACTTGCAAACATTTTATATGTAGCATTCATTCTTGTACAAGAATTATGGTAATCGTAGCCATGTAAAATAGAAAACATGCTAGATGAAGGCAAGAGTGTTATCAAACCTAGAGAACTCACATGGACTTCTTAACCTTTGCTAACTCAATGAGTTCTAGCTACTTATTACCTTATCTAATATTATTTCAAATTCATCTCTACTGAGTTGTCTAAGTCAATGTTGTTGAATACGCTTTGTCTGGTGGTAAGGGGCATTGAGTATGTTGACATTTCTTCTAATAGTGGAAAGAGTTGCTTGAGGCACAACATACCAAAAGCAAGAAACCCCTTAAATCGGTAATGGACTGTTTGTGCATTATTTGATTTGAGAATAGCATTTGACCCTACAGATGAGGTAATTGGTTATGAGTCAATCCTACAAATTTAATAGAATGATTTCATTCCTTATACTAGCACTGATTATTTCTTGTGAGGAATAAGGTGATGTTGGATCAACTCATTCTATTTGGCAAACCAAATAGAAAAACCAAAGAGTGAGGTGAGGATGGATTACTTATTCCACACCCCTAAGGGATTTTGAACACATGCTGACATTGCGTCCTTCTTCTCGCCACACCCAACATTATAAACTTCATGTGATGGCCCTATACATCTCTACATTTTTATCAGTTTGTTACACTGGTTTAATAAAGTAGTTTTAAAGTGTTATATAGCAATGTAGGGTCAGGTCTTGAGTATCACTTTTGAATACCTTGATCACTAGCTATACAAAGACAAATCTCTGCTCTCAGTTCGATTCAAGGTAGAGAGAGTACCACTACACCCTAAAGAAGAATAAATTTTAAATTTTACAAATAACCTTTCTTAACAAAATGACACTAAATTAAAAAAATAAAAGTACTTGGAAATACCGATGGTACTTTCCCAGCATACAATAACCTTACAATGATATGATTTAACTCTGGTATGGGCATGTTTGACGTTTTATTTTATTAACATATTTAGCAGATATTCGCCTTCAAAATTTTTTGGAAAATAAGGTATTCAATAATAACAATTATTCACCTGCTGTCTACTGGGACATGGCGACATGCATTTGCGGTGTTCAGTTTTTTCCTTGGCCACCCATTGGAATTTTACTTGATGATCGATGTGATTTATTAAGCCAAGCACTAAACTCCAGTGCCAAATAATTGTGGTAGCCTTGAAAGAAAACCCCATTTTCACCCTAAATGTAGTGTGTTGCAAACCATCACCCAATATTTCTTTTGATGGGACAACCACAAGATCCTATCCTCCTCCTCATGCTTGCCAGGACCTTGTCATGGTGTGTCAGATCCTTACTAGCAGCGGCCCCTCTCCTCTCTTACAGCTAGAGACGGTCATAAAATCTTACACTGAGAGGCGAAGCTAAATTTGGATTAGAAGATGCAGATACCCCTCTAAAAATGTTAAAATTCTGATTCTAAATTTTCACCATATATATATATACACCTTCTGTAGCACATGCCTATGCACCCATAAACAAAAAAAAAGAACAACATCTATTTACTCTAGCTTCGTCAACATCCAAAGTCCAACTCATCCAAGCCCCTATGGCGAAAAATTCAGGTGCAGTTCCACGTTTTGACTTCCAATACCTCAATTATTAACATCACAAAAATATAAATAATCTACTAGTCTACTCGAGATGCTCTAAGTTGGACAGGATCTGACCTTTTTTAAATGGGAAACAGAGGTTCAGACTCCGCAATGGTTGGTGACGACGAAATAGCAACAGTAATAGACCATTTTAAACGGGTTGCTCCCTAGGTAACAAGATGTACCAAGCTCAGGCTCTGCAAATCCTGGCTACTGTTGAATCAACCAACCGCCAGGAGCATAACCCCACGAATAAAATCAGATAAGGAACAGAACAAGCAACGCACACGCATCACTTCCCCAAGTTCAGCATATCTATTATTAGTCCATTATTTTATATATGTATAAAAGAAGAAACTTAGCAGTTAGCATCACTATGCACAATTGCAGCTTCAACCTTAACATTACAAAGCTTCCATCGCACTGTATCTGGGACTGGGAGCACCGGCAACTGGACTCCGCCGTCTAAAAGCGGGCACCAGTGGGTGGAGTAACTGGACAGACGAAATTGTCACTACTGCAAGCTCTTCCTGCGCTTCTGCAGTGAGGCAGTAGACTCCGCCACGTCCTCCACACCAGTCACTGAGACCGACCGCATCTGCACTGAGATCACCTGAGACCGAAGGGCACCAGCTCCAGGTGGGGAACTCCTATGCAGACGCAGGCCGTGGCGAGCAGGTTCTTGGCGGTCCTGGTGCCCATTGCCACCACCATCACTACTGTTGCCTTCAGCACTGCCTGTGAGAGCTGCAGACAGCGTCGTCCTGAAGTTCTTTGAGCTGCTGGTTGCACCACGTCTGCTCCTTGACCCTTTGCTCCAAGGCTTGGTCCAGCTGAAACCGAATGGAAGAAAACCCTTGCGCTTCTTAGGGGATGGATTCACAGGATTAGCAATGCCTTTTGCTGGTTGTGCAGCATCTGCTACAGAATTCGTTTTGCCATTGTAGAATTTGAATGCTCCTTTCCTATTGTAGGTAAGAATTCAAATTGGTTAGAACAACTGAAGAAGTATATATACAGTAAATTATCTGAATACACAGCCACACATATAGGATCTAGTACTGAACAGAGACAAACAATTTCCAGTCAGTTTGTGAGAGCCAAATATTTAAACATAGCAGGTGCACGAGTAGTGACAAGAAATAAGACGAGTATCTAAATACTTAATCACATATTTAAATTGTACTCTGAAAGCTACCTAACAAATGCATGTGAGTTATGCCCCTTTGATCATGTGCCCACATTATTAAATACATGCTAAATAAAAAGAGTCATGTTTAAACACACTTGGGAAAAGAATGTTATCACATATAACCAAATGAGCGTTCTATACCATTACAACTTTTGGCACTAAGCTTCACGCAGCAATTAAAGAGGCTATAGGGTCACTGATACCGCTCAGTGGCGACTATTTTATATCCTATTAAACTCGGAAAACTTCAAACCTACTCATCAGCTTTTAGTACGAATAACAATTCACTTCGCTCTCTATAAAAACATTGCATAAGACCTATCTATGACACTATTAACATGGTCATATACACAACAGTCTACTTAAAAGCAAAACTGCAAAGAAGGCGTGCAAGCTGCAGTTATCCTTGAAAATGATCAAAGAAGCTCATTGTTATGGCATGTGAAAGGTGTCTCCGGTTACTCCAGAGTACAAAGATAATACTGAGAAAACAACTAGGTAGAACTACACCATATCAAACCATATGTACATGAAAATGCCCAATAATGATTCAAGAAACACACAGCAAACAGAAACCATGAGGACCCAATCAGGTACACTCTTGGCCATAATTTAAAAATGAAAAATTGTAGTTAAGAAAACATGATGAATTGCTTACATAATATGAATATATAATTCTATGTGTTGTGCAAACATATATATCAATAAAAGGTGCTACTTCGAAAAATAATTATCTCTGGACAAATGTTTAAAAGAGATTGCAGTGTTCCAAAGGTTATTGTTTCTTATTACTGTCTAAATTAGCTGGGATCAACTAGTGGTGAAGTGTATCAAGAAAGGAATGTAAAAATCCTGTGAACTTCAAAATCCATTTTACTATCAATCTTAATCAATCCTAATCAATTTCATCATAATTGAACATCAATTCAAGAACTTTTGGGTTCTTGAAATATCTACCCTATACTACTAATAAATCAGAAACCACAAAGGTTGAAGTATGTCAGCAGAAAATATTTTATCTGCATATGTTCAGGCTTACATGAATTGTGACAAAATCATACAAATATCCTATGAAGATTTGCAAGGATCCCCACACTGGAACTAAACTGTCAGAAGCAAAAGGGATGGCCAAGACCCAAGTGCAAGGCTTCAATGAAAATTGTAACTTTTCATATAAAAAATATTACTCAAAATTTACATGGAAGAACCATAACCAGCTCTAAACAAAACTCCAATCTTCCCAACAAATGTCTGAAATCTTTATGGCACTGGCCAGGATGGCACCCATAAGCATACTAAGAAATGAAAAACACGACAAGCGGCCCCCTATGTCAGATGCAATTGAGCAGCCAGCCAAACATACTAAATCCGCTACTGTCCCTGTCCAGCCTCTGTACCATAGCACCCACCAACCAGAGCGATCAAGAAATGAACTTTTAAGACAATCATGAGTTGCAGTTCCTCTGCGATGCTTATACTGGTATGCACATTGCAGCCACCAAAAGGACCGAGTGTCCCCGCCACTTTGTGCGTTATGATCACCAGAGAAATCCCCAGATTTTTTGACAGAACACTTCGACCACAGATTGCTTCAGATACACCCCAAAAATGCCATAAAATTTCACCACCGAAAACAAATTACACTGCACTGTTCGAGTCAAACAGAACCCCTCGACACCGTCCAGAGACGCACGCTACAGAGTATAGAATAGAATCGAAAAAAACCAACAACTTTTACACCTACATCACTCCATATGACACTCTAAAGGGAGAGAGTACATGCCCCCCTCTATCTGCATTCTTCAGTGCACCGTATGGCGCAAGAAGTGATTAAGGCCAACATAATCCACCTCAAAAATCCACAATAAATCAAATCCAGAACGATTACGGATTACCGGAACAAGATTGACAAAGACGCGAGCTTTGGCGGATTGGGCTGACCTTTTGTTTGGCAGTGCTTCCTGGAGCGCGTCCATGGTGTCGAAGGCTCCCTTGTACTTGCTCTGAACCTCCTCGTCGCTCTCCATCTCATCGCACTGCAGCACCCCGAGGCCCCTGCTGTCACTTCCCCGTCGCGCTGACGACACCGACCCGCTGCTTGCCGCCGGCGCGCAGCACTGGCCCCCGGCGGCCGAAGCTGGAGCTGCCGCTGCCGCCGCCGCCACCCCGCCGCCCGCACTCGGACACGATCGGCATTGCTCCCCTTCTCCCACGCAGTCCCCCTCTCACATGCAAAGAAAAGGAGCAGCGCCTCAGAGCAAAGTCTGATAATGGGGCATAATACCAAGATTTTTTTGAGGTGGAGGAGGAGAGAAGAGAGGGAGAGAGATGAGAGGCAGGCTCTTAGTTAAGCACCAAGTTGGGCACGGATGCATAGGTAATAGTGGGTCCCCAAAGAGATGTATGTGAGGAGGAGGAGGAAAGAGAATAAAACCATTTAGTATAAAAAAATGTTTGGGCCAAAGTAAACACTAACTATCAGTATAGGCGCTTATAACTTGGGCTTTATAGTCAAGATCTTGGGCTATTATCGTTTTTGCTCTCACGCGCGCGCGCACGGGGAGAAGTGGTGGTGGGAGTGGGCTGGGGGGACTGCCTGCCGCGCGTGCAGCTGCAGCGTGCGGTGCCGCTCTCGCTCGCTTCTGACTTCTGCCGAGTCGTTGGTCTGCACCAGCTTTGGTTTTTGGCTGCAATGACGTGTGGGGGCATATCTTTTCTCCTGAAACTGAAAATTGGAGATAGAGCCTAAGCCTGACCGTAGATCTTTGATGGGCGGCTCGGATCATCCGATTGGGCCTGCGGGAAGTGGAACCGTGGATGGTAGCCACCTGTCATGCCTCTCACTCAAGGACCTAGTAATCTCCTACTAGAAGGCACTGCCAGTGGCATTGCCCGAAGCCCGTAATTTGCTCCATGCTCATCCCATCACCACAAGGTTGAAAAGACAATTTAAACATGGTAAATAAAGGTTCTTAAGAAAACTTTTTTTGTTTTGCGAAACCTCAAGAAAAGTCATTTAGCTAAATCTATAGAGGAGTTCCAGTGTTTCCATGGTTCGGCTTAAGCATTACAAGAGTTATTATCTTTAAAATGACAATACAAGAGCTGTCATTAAAACGATTAAGATCCATCATCGGCTGGAGCACATCACATTGAACCAACCACACTCAAATCCACGAGCACTACCTTACACACTTCGTTTTTTTAGCTGTGTGTGTGTGTAGAAGAAGAATTTCAAAAGTAGTCAATGATAACACATCTATTAGATTCTATGATCTCTTTTTTAGGTCACACTTCGATCTCTTATAGTTTTGTTTGTTGATGTTTGTTGAAGAAGAATACCAAAACTACTCGCATAATGCACTTCTATGTTTCTCCCGTTACTAAGGGGCTGTCTGTTTAGAAAAGTCCTATGACTTTTTAGTCATAGGGACTAATTAAAAAAGTCCCTCTAAGAGAGTCTTTTTGGGACTAATAAGGAAAAAGTCCCTAAAAATCCCTACTGTTTGGTTTCTAAGGGACTTTTTTAAGTCTCGATGACTAAAAAGTCCCTCAACCAAACATGGCCTAATTTTTTCATTACATATTTAGCGATATCAATCGAGACCAAATCTGTACCTTTGTTTGCACGAGACAATGTAGAGTTGTCCGTTACCAAGGCTACCATTATTGCCATGTTATTTCCTGCCTTATCCTTATTGCCATTCCTTTATCCGGATCACAAGTTGACTTAAGGTACGCGGTACAAATGTATTACCAAATCATTCATACATGATATGTACGTGCCATTATTACAAAAATTATCCTAGAAATACTCATATATCTATATCTATATCTATATCTCTCTTAGAAAGTTAATTCACTTGAGGTCTATCTCAACATGCAAGCATTTACATCATATCTCACTAATAGCCGTGTATAAATAAACGGTACCAAGTTTGGAATATACATTAACCAACCAATGAAGGGTGCGCAGATCATTTATGGTGGAAACAATTATTACTTCTTATTTCCACCATGGCGCTCCGGATCCACCACGTAGACTGGTGCCTTCGGTCAGCCCAGCGTGCGACCCATGGAGTGGCTTGTCGACCTCTACCCGGGCCTCCGACGAGGCCGCCGGCACCATGACCGGCAGCGCGGTGCTAGGCGCACAGTGCATCGAGCTCCCAGACCCTGGCCACAAGGCGGCCGCTGAGGTGAAGGCTCATCAGGCCCTCGAGTTTGCGGACGGGGTCACCGCCCTCGAAGAGCGTCGGGGCAACGGTGGCTCCTGAGCCCTCGGCCACCGCGAGCTTTCCTTCCTCGGCAGCACTGGCATCCAGCTCGATGACGGTGGCGTGCGCGCCCATGGCCACCTGCAGCTACTTCACCGCGTCTACGTGGTGGCAAAGGTAACCCAGATGCAACAAAGATGCGCTCTCTGCAGCGTAGCTTGTGCTGCCGTGAAGGTCTGCCCTCTGCCGCGCGGCAATGCCATGGCATGAACTCCTTGCTGCACCCTATCGAGCTACTGGTGGTGGACGGCCAACCCTGCGTTGCCGAGTTGGTCTAGAATCTGGGTGAAAGCCTTATCCGGTCTTGATCCGGTCCGACGATGATGGCGCAACTGGCGTCATAACCCTCCTTGGAGGCGTTGTTGAATATCCTGCCACTACTACCTGCTCGGCATGGCTTCTTTGGTTGAAACACCTTCCTGTCCCGGCCTATGATGGTGGCATATGTGGGTGTCACATTCCTTGCTGAAGGTGTCATTACTTGCGGCCATCTATGTCCTTATCGCCACTTCGAGCTCCGTGATTCTCTCCACGTCCCTCATAGCTCTTTCATTCTTGATGTGTTTGAGTGAGACTAGCCTTGGTTGTTGGTCATTGTCGATGTTACAACGAGTGTCCTTCTCTGGCGTCTCTGCTCCGTCGGCGCTCTCCTTGATGGTGCTAGAAAATCAAATGTTTGGTGGAGTCTCCACTACTACCGCCATTCCCCCCAAGGTTTCTTCCCCGTGAGCAGCGTTGGATGGTGGTATGTGGGCCTGGATGTGCTGGAGGATGTCCCCATCAACTTGAAGGGAGGTCGTCGTGTCAGGCGATCTAGGCCGGTGTGCTCGTCACCAACTTAGTTCCCATTCCACTATGGGTCCTCAGAGGGAGGGTGATAGTGAAGCGGCTTAGCTACGAGGAGCGGTGGAGGGCACAAGGGCCACGGTGAAACCGACGAGTATGTTGTTCGGCGGTGGCGCAAATCAACATTTTGGTTGACGACTCTTGGCTTAGTCTAGGATCACCCCCGTTGTTTGTTCTGTGTTGTTGTTGTGTCTTGTGATGTTGTAATCTCGCCCCCTCATTCTTGTATCTCTTTTGGCCACTGGCCCATGTACTAAAACTGTTTCGGTGCATGACACCGTCCATCACCGGCTAGCCTAGAATCAATGGCGAATTATTCACGTGGGGTCTCTCAACCCCCGGTGACTGCCTAAAAAAATAAAAAAAAATTCAAATGATACATTAGCCGGACACTTTATACAATTTATTTATACACTTTATATATCATAAAAGAATAAAAATGTAATCACCCTTATTCCGGGAAGCGACTTTTTTTTTTTTTTTTTTTTGATGAAAAAAAGAAGCAACTGTATTTTTTTTTAGAATTACATGATATCACGCAGATGCCCACACACAAGCACACTCATCTCTGTGAGGCCCGGCCCTGAGGGGGTGGCGGCAAGCGTCCTAGGTCCATTGAGCCAATGGGCCCCTTGTATATATGCATAGATTAATAGAGAAAAAAATACTAGTACATATATATGTACTATACGTATATTTGTATATAGAGAACGGAGAAGGCAATCGGATATAGTAACCCATCCATATGTGTATATAATATATACCATGTTCATATGAAAAAGGCCAAAATTTTAGTTTCATTCTAAGTCTGAAAATACTTAGGACCGCCCCGATATCCGTGGAACACACATACGTAAACTCTACCCCTATTAACACCTCCGGAAGGATTGAGACGGCAAATCCCGAGATTCCTAAAACGCCTCGTTGTCGACGGAACATCACTTACCACTTAAACATAATATCGAAAAATCCTGAAATAAATCCGAAAAAATGCACCCGTGTCAAGTTGAGGGACTTAATCCGTGTGGGTAGTTTTCCACCCCAAGAGACCTTTCACAAGGGACTTCATTTCTTGTCGTTATTACACGATGACGATGGACTATGGTCGTTGTCCACAGCATTTTGGAGTCCGCTTGTTCCCATGTCTTTTGCGCACGGTGTCCTTTGGCGCATGCCTTGTAGCGGTACCCGTGGTCCAATGCTCCTCATGACACAAGCCCGCACATTCGAACCTCGACGCTGTTCACGACCCCGAGCGCCCCCACGGGCGACTCGGCGCCGCGCCGCCGCCCACTCCGCCCCTCCCTCGGCTCCTCGGCCGCCGCGCCGCCGCCTCCTCCCATGGCGGCGGCGGCGGCCCTCCCGCCCGCCTCCCCCTCCTTCGCGCCTCCCCTCCCCGTCTTCCCACCCCTCCACCCCTCCCACCGGCGCTCCAACGCGCGGCCCGCGGCGGCGACTCCGGCGGGATCCGTCGCCGACGAGCGGATCCGGCGGCTTTGCGCAGATCCGCCCCCCCCCGGCTGCGTCGGTTCTCCCGGCCGGCCTTGCCCGGTGACGCGGTGGCGCGGCGTCCATGACCGCCGCCAGGCGGGCGGCCAGGCTCCTCCGGCCGGATCCCGCCCCTCGTGGGCGGATCCGCCCCTCGGCGTCGCGGGCTCCCTTTGGCCCCCGGGCGCCGCTCGCGCGGCCAACCAGCCGGAACCGACCTCCCGCGGGCCGATCTGGTCCGGAGGCTTGGCTCGTGGTTTATGGACGGGGCCGCGCCCGATGGCGTCGTCGGGCGGCACGGCGGTGGATCTACCGCCTTACGGTGGCCATCGACCTACTTCTTCTTCCGCGTCGACCGCGGTGGTGGTGCCCGCCATGGTGGTGGGGCCGAGGTGGTACCGCGGGCGTGCGCGTCGGGCTCCATGGTGGCGTTGTAGGCATGCGGGACCACCTCACCGCCCCGGACGCTATAAGAAGAAGGGTGCATGCAGCTCACCTTGCTGACTCGGTGAAAGCCCCGCCCGATTGGGACGAGCAATGGCGGCGTCTTGGCGGCGTGGTCCTCCTTGGAGGTATTGCTTTGGAGCTTCTTGGACGACGGTGGCGCAGCCGCGCCTCTGGGCTTGGGGGCGTCGTCGAGGAGCTGCGGTTCGCCGTGCGGGCCAGGGTCGAAAGACCTTTGGTGCTCTCTGCGGCGTTGTCGGGCGTTCACGGATGTCGATCCCCTTCTTGAAGGCAACGCTTGGGCACTCCTACGGCCCGCCCCGCTTGGTCGCTCGGATGCCTTGCTGCACCTATTTGAGCTTCGCTTTTCTCCTCGCCTAGGTATGTGTAGTTGGTGTTCGTTGTAGCCGTATTCTCGGTCCGTTGGATTGGGCGGATGCTTCGCGCCGGTGTGTCGTCGAGTAAGTCCTCTCGCCGCCGGGGTCCGAGGGCGTTGGCTCTTTGTGACTCGAGGAGCTTTTCGGGATGCTTTGTCGCCGAGGTCGCCCGTGGATGCTTTGCCACCGTGGGTCGGGTTGTCTAGCTTTTCGGGCGGATGCTTTGTCACCGAGGTCGCTTCGTGGATGCTTTGCCACCGCGGGTCGTGGTTGTAGCTTTGACGGATGCTTTGCCGCCGGAGTGCTAGCGGATGCTTTGCCGCTGCAGTTGTGTTTCGGGCGGTTGCTTTGCCGCCGTGGTGGTTCCGTGGATGCTTTGCCACCGTGTTTTGCGTTTCGGGCGGATGCTTGGCGCCCTAGGAGGTTACGGGATGCTTCGCCACCGAGGTCTTTGTCTTTCCCAAGAGATGCTTTGTTTGCCGAGGTGTATCATCTACGGCCCGATCACTACTAGCTACCTAGGTGTTGAGTTATCTTTTGTATAGGCGCAGCTTGCTAGGGTTGTTAGGTGGAGGGTTCCCCCGCCCCGCGCTTTCTTCTTGCTTTTCGCTTTTGTTTAAAGTCGTTGTTGGTGTTTTCTCCCGTGATGTCTTCTCGCATCGGGATTGTTGTATTTGGATTTGGTTTTTTCTCCTCTTAATGAAATACGGGTGAACGGCCCGATCGCGAAAAAAACAAAACCCAAACACCCATAAGTCTCTACCTCCAAGAGTCAAGGGTCCGGTCCAAGCTGTCTCATTGGATGACATTTAGACATGGAGCGTTGAAATTGCATGATACGGGCCAAGTGGCCAAGTTCTTTCAGTCTCAGATATGACAGGCAAGAGCTCATCAGCAAATAAAGCTCTGAAACACTCTCGAAACTAAGCAAAAGCAGAAGGTATAGGTAATGGGTAATGGAGTCCTTACAAAGTAAGTAGTCTTGGAAATGAAAGGATCGATGGCCCACCGTTGGAGATTTGGAACGATATGCTTTGCTGAAGGGAAGATGATGGCCGGATCAAGTTTGCCGCTAGCTGCCGGCAGGTGCTGACAGCAGTGACTACCAGGTGGGTGGAGAGGACAGACGATGAGATCCCTCGAGCCCAGCTAGCCAATTTTACCAGCTTCTTTAATCGCTGGCATGTACGCCGGCACATGCGGATGCTGCCGGCTGCGCTCTGCAAGAGAAAAAAAATCAATGTGAGCGCGGTGATCCTCGGCTCGTGGCGTCGTCGGAGGGAGGAAGCGGATCGGGGGACGGCGGGAGCAAAACCGGCAGAGGGAGACCATGCGTGCGTCGGCAACTCCCGACCTGCGTCTCTTCCCAAGACATGTTTCAGTTTGGCAATGTGTTCCCAAGACATGCTTCGGTTAGGCAATGTTAATGTTGACTGCCGCAGCAATGCAACAGAGCAACTAGTCCGATCAAACAGTTTTTTGTTATCACAAACAGGAGGGGTAGGGTCTCCTAGTGTGGTGCTTTATTAAATAGTATTGATCAAGGATCCCAAAACAGGTCTTAAGAAACAAAAAAGTTACAAATAAGAACAATTACACAAGCTTTTAGCCATAGATCTATTTCAAGTTGATATTTTCCTTTTGCTCTTAGAACAACTAGAGCAAATTCTTCCTTGAAGATTGATTTGCAACGATGAATTGGAGCTGGGATATTCCTGAAAATGATATCATTTCGAATTGTTAAAATGGACCAGAACATAGTGACCACAGTTTCCATGAACAAAGATATAGCCTGATCTGTTCTTTGAGACTGACAATGACTTGCAAGAAAATCATCATGTAGGATTATACTTTAGTTGGATTCCTTCTTCTGTCCTACAATAGAAGACCTTATGGATCTGGGAATGAGAATCAAATAACAGAGAAAAAAAGTATAATGTACAGAAAAATAAGAAGGCAAAATAGAGAGTAGAGAAAGAGACATATTGGGAAAAAGACTAAAAGAAAAATGTATATTGGAAAATGAGAAGATCACATATTTTGAGACACGATTTGTACAAGGTCTTTTATCACGAGACAGAGGAGTGTGATTGAGAAATAGTACTAATGACGAACAGGGTGTGATTTTTAGGCCATCTAACCACATGCTCTATGTTTGTTTAAGCTAGCTAGATCATCGCTCTATTATCTAGTACAATACAGAGCCCTTGATTGATCTCAAGTTACTAGTAGTTATTAAGGGCTACAAATGTAAGATCGTTAGCCAGGTACCAGGTGTGTAGACATGATCCAGGATATATGGGAGTGTGCATTCTTGGACCCGTTGGGGAATGAAGGCCATGCACTCATCATGGCTCGGTCATGCCTGTGAGGCTCAGACATCAGAGGTGACCACTGTAAAATACAGTACACCTGCTGAGCTGCGCAGCCGGCCGGCGAGTAGCCCATATATCCAGTTATGCACTGGCCAAGTCGTCTTCTTTTGTCGTTCAATTATAAAGACTGTATGTCTCATTCAGCCATACTCACGCAACAAGAGCTCAGCAGCTCATACTCCCCATGTCTTTTATTACGAACAACACAACATTTTTCACACGAAATGAACCTTTTACGTGCTTGTGAAACCCATCCACCAAATTCTCGACTATAGTCCCTAGGTAAGTTCTTGTTAGACTGCATAGCTATTACTTCAACTCAAAGCATTCGTATCGACAAAATTGAAGACCCAGGACTATCCCTTGGCACAATTATTACTTATTAGGGCGGTGTTCTGTTTGCTGGAGTGTCACTGTTGTGTCATAGTGTTGTTGTGTGGACAATCAATTACAAAAATCACATATAGCACCTGCACACGAGCTAAGCCTATGGTTGGACCTATCACCTATCCACCAAGTACAAGTCATTCATGTGTATGTTTGTACTCCTATCTACACACCAACCGAGCCTTGTGGTCGTGAAACTGTCGAGAAGGTGTTATATCTGTGTATTCTTATTAGGGGAGCGTATGCTATGGAAACCAAGCTCGTATGGAAACTATGTGTCGGGGACCTAAATATTGGACCCCGCGACATTCTCATATAACAAGAAATCGCCGGCCTCGCCGTGGGCCCGAGAAAAACGCGGCCTCGCTATCATCCCGCTTAGAAGGGCGGCCCAGACGGTGGACCAGCCAAAGAGCCACGACGCCACGTGAAGACGGAGTCGGCCCAATGCACGCCCACTGAGTCACCGCGACGAAAAGAGCTCGCTACGCCACGGAGGGGACAAGGTCGTGGACCTTTACAAGACGACGAACCATGGCGCCCACGCCATCATCGGCCAACCTAAGGCTCGGATTCAACCCCAAATCTCCGTCTCGCCCGAGGGTGGTTTAGCTCACCGGCCTCGGATGAGACCTCCGCCGCCCCGAGGGTGGCCTAGCTCACCACCCTCGGGCGCAAAACTCCGCCTCGCCCGAGGGAGACCCAGCCTCTCCATCCTCGAGCGAGGTGGCTCAACCCACTCACCCGGGTCATAGACCCTCTGGCGTGGAGGTTCCGTCTCAAGGAAGGGAACAACAGATTTAGTCGCGGTTACACGGCGACGAGGCGCCGGGGCCATCGACACCCTGATCCAAATCGACCGGGCCAGATCACTTCCCAACCGACCGATGGGACACAAGGCTGAACCCGGTGACGATACGCCGCCAAAGACGGAAACCAGATCGACACCGCTCATTCCCCAAGAAGATCGCCAAGACGCCACGACGGCCGCACCCTCGGCTTATGACACGCCACGGCCAGCCTTTCCCCGGGACCGGCCCTCGCCATGCGGACTGTGAGGGACGCCTCACGATCCCGGGGCCGCACCGAAACGCACGCCCGCCATCGGATTAGACGCGTGTCTTCATCAAACAACGCCTGCCCGCCCAGCCCTCCGCATGCGCATGCAACGAGCATAGCCTCGAATTAGCCACCTAGGCATCCACATATGTGTAAACATTACTTCCCTCTTCCCTCTATAAAAGGGGGGAGTAATGCCCCATTAGCAGGGGATCCCGCACGGGACGTAAGCATAACCACCACCACCACCACGATCGTGGGGCTTGAGACCAGCGTCTCTCCCTCTCACCGCTTGTAACCCCTACTACAAGCTCACCTTTGAGCGAGGTAACACGAGCAGACACCACCCGCTGGACGTAGGGCCCCGTTGGCCTGAACCAGATAAACTCGTGTTCTGCGTGTCCATCTTGGCGCCACGCCATAGGAGGAGGGGGGCACACGGCCTATAAATTCTTTATTGCCGCACGAGAGGCACCCCCGGTTCTCGAACGCCGACGCTTGGCGCGCCCGTAGGGGAGCGCGTGTGCAATCCGTATCCCCGTCCACCTCCATGGCGTTTCCACCTTCGTTTCCACCTCGCCGCCGGACCACGAGCTCCCCCGCTGAACACCGCTTTGTTCTTCGAGACGCTGAGTTCGTGGCGCCGCCACAACTACGAGATGATCCTTCCGCCCGATATGACGGGCCGAAAGGAGGGCGGCGCCGCCGCAACGGCATGCCCATCACCACGGCCGGCCGCAGACGGCAAGGCGACCCACCAGCCGCCAAGGGCGCACCTGGGCAACGGATTCGACCCGACAACGCACCCCGGCAAGCCGACTCGCAGAGGGCTCCCAGAACCCTAGACGCCGGGAAGATCCTTACCCAAGACGCGGCCGCGGCAAGATTCCTAGAAACCCTAATCATCGGGAGAACGCTGGGTCGCGCACGGTGATACCGGATGGAGTACCGGCGAATTCCTCGCCGATGGGAGACTTCCGGCCGCCGCGAGAGCACGGCCGACCTCCCGTCGTCCCCACGGAACGCTTATCCCACCCGGACAATCACACCTAAGAGCGCATCCGCCGGCGGATGCTTTTGACCCCATCCCGCTCCTCGTCCGGGCACGATTGGGGCCAGTCCCGAACGGGCGGAATCGCACTACCGTCCGGGAGAACGAGGGACTTCCTCCGCGCGTTCGCGCCCGAATCGAACGACGAGGGCGATTATTATGACCCCACGCTGGAATGCTTCAATATAGAGATCCAGGGAGCAAGATGGCGCCTCACCGACGTCCTCCGACGAAGATGAGGCGACGTACCGCCACGCCTTGGCCGTCCGGCGCCCGGCCTTCCGCCCCGTCTCCGGCCCGTAGCGCCGCGCCCGGCCTGCGGGCTAGAATGCGCACTGCTGATCTGCGAGGACCGCATCCGAGCGAGAGTCCGCATGACCGACGATCGAGCGTAACATCCAACGGAGCAAGCCCGGCCAGGCAGCCCCAAGGGCGCCTCATGATCGCAGAATCCACGGCGGATGCGCGGACGACGGGTAACCACCACTTCCGACATAGCGGCCCCGTTCAGCGAGCCGCCCTCAACGCGTGGCGGCGGCCGCCATGCTTTGTACGCGAATGCCCGAACCCTCTACCGAGGGAAGGCGATTCGTGAGGGCCTACGACATCTCCTCGATTGTACCCGTTTAACAAAGTGGAGAGCTCCGCTTCCCGAGATCGGGCCGTGACATCACGGCGACGAGAAGAGTGGGGCGGAGTCGCCAGGGCTCCGCCGGACTGGAAAGCGCAGCCGGCCTGTGAGGCCGGGCCCGAGAATGTCCGGATGACAACCGCGGCAACCGCCCGCCCGGGAGCGCATAGAAGACCCCCCCGACAAGACCGCAGAACCGAGGTGCCCCCGACCTCGTGGACGAGATCGAGCGACGGCGAGCTCGCCACGGCGAGGCTCACCTCGGGCGGCAAAAGTGTGGCGAGACGCACAAGCACGCCGGATGACCGAGGGTACTCCCCGTGATCCACCGGGCCACGGGCCTTCACAAGGGATATCGAGGGCGCCACTCCCCGCGCCGTGCCGCCCAACCACACGAGAAAGTACTCGAGAAACTCGTCCCGAGGTATGGGCGACCGACTATCGGCTAGCATGCCGCTTTGCGTTTCACACGATGAAAGGGTAATCATCGTAATTTGCCCCCTCGTCTCTCCGACTCAGCCCGAGGGGCCTGGCCGGAACATCTTCCACCAGACCTCATATCAAACCGCGTACTTGAGAGAACCTTCGAGGTAATTTCCAGGGCACGCACCAACGCCCGTAACTCATGGGACCTCCGAAACCGCCGCCGAAACCCGACGAGTCCCTCGCGTGACTACATCCCGCGCTTCTAAGCAACGGACCGAGCTCCCTAATGTGACGGATTCCGACGTCATAGGGGCCTTCTTGGCCGGCACCTCTTGCCGTGATCTCGTGAAGAAGCCGGGCGCCGGACTCCAACCGAGGCAAACGAGCCGATGGACATCGCCACTAAGTTTGCTAGCGGAGAGGAGGCCGTCGGAGCTCGTTCAATCGGGGCCCGGCAAGGGAAAGCGCAAGGAGGAGGAACCCGAGGGCTCCCAAATCGGAGAACAAGAAGAAGAAGAAAAGGACAAGAGCCGCAAGGGCAAAGGGCCCCCTCAACGCGCACGACGAAAACATGGTGGCTGCGGGCCGACCGCAAAGGGGCCAAGGCCCGCCACACAAGAAACCTTCGACGGTATGCTCAAGAAGCCGCGCCGTAACGCACAGCATTGCGGTCAAGCATACCCTCGGGAATGCAAAACGGTCGCAAACACTTCGCCAAACTCGGGGCCATTCCCCAGGAGGAGGAGGAAGAAGCGCCCGAGGGCAATCCCGGGGTGACGAGGTTTCCCGAAGGTGAACAACTCCGCTTCATGATCTTCGGCGCAACACCAGAACATGTCGGTACTTCCGCAACGCAAGAAGGAGCGACGGGAGGTGTACGCCCGAGCCGGTAATCCCGGTCCGCGCAAGTGGCCGGACCAAGCCATCACCTTCGACCGGTCGGATCACCCTCGGCACATCCCAAACCCGGGCTTATCCATTGGTGGTGGATCCCATCATTGCCAATACCCGCTCACCAAGGTCCTCATGGACGGAGGAAGCGTACTCAACCTCATCTACGAGGAAACGCTTGACCTCCTCGGGTGGACTAGTCCAAGATCCGCCAGAGGGCGGCATTCAACGGCGCCGTCCCGGCAAGCAACTGAAGCCCCTCGGGCGAGATCGACCTACCGGTCTCGCCTCGGGGACCCCCGAACCGGGCAAGAGACTCTCACCTTTGAGATCCTTGGAGTCCGGGGGTACATACCACGCACTCCTCGCGGCCTTGCTATGCCAAATTCATGGTCATCCCGAACTATACCTACCTCAAGCTCAAGATGCCGGGCCGAAGGGTGTCATCACGACAGGCCCTTCACCACCCTCACGCATATGAGTGCGACGTGGAGAGTGTGGAGTACGCCGAGGCACTCGCCATTGCCGAGGCACTCATTGCCGACGCGAAGAGAAGCTTTGACGAGATCGCACGAAAGCACGAGGCCAAGCGCCGCGCCTGAGCTCGAGCCCTCCCTCGGGCACCAAGAAGATCCCACTCGATCCCCAAGCAACCGGGCGGAGAAGCTATCGACCATCGCCGAGCCGATCCGAAATAGGAAGCGGTGCTCGCCGACTTCCTCCGCGCGAACGCCAAAACGCTTGCATGGGGACCCTGACATGCCGCATACCGAGGGATGTCGCCGAGCACTCCCTCGACATCCGCCGGGCTCAAAGCCATCATGCAGCGCTTTGCGCCCGCTTTGATGACGCCAAGCCGGAAGATCATCTACGAGGAGATCCACAAGCTACGTGAGGCCGGATTTATAAAAGAAGTATTCCACCCCGAGCGGTTAGCTAATCCTCGTATTAGTAGAGAAAAAGAATGGGAAATGGCGGATGTGTGTGGACTACACTAGTCTCAACAAAGCATGTCCGAAAGTTCCTTTCCTTTACCTCGACCGACTGTGATTGTCGACTCCACCGCTGGTGCGAGACTTTATCCTTTCGATGCATACTCCGGCTACCATCGATCAAAATGAAAGAGTCCGACCAACTCGCGACTTGTTCATAACACCCTTCGGGATGTATTGCTACCTCACAATGCCTTTTCGGGCCGAGGAACGCCAAGGCAACATACCAAATACCGCATGCAAATCATCTTCAAGAACTCATTGGGAGGATTGTGGAAGCCTATGTCGACGACATAGTGGTAAAATCCAAGAAAACGCCGACCTCGTGAGAGACCCTGGGAAACCTTCGAAAGTGCCTAAACAAGAAGGGAGTCAAACTCAACCCCGAAAAATGCGTATTTGGGGTCCCCCCGGGATGCCGCCGGGTTTCATCGCCTCTCAACGAGGCATCGGGCAAACCCAACCAAGGTCAACGCGATCACGAAGATGGGGCCAATCCGAGACCTCAAAGGAGTTCGGGGTCATGGGCTGCCCGGGCTTCACTAAGCGTGTTCATCTCCCCGCCTCGGGAAAGGGGCCTTCCCCATCTATCGGCTCCTTCGCAAGACCGAAAGCACTTTGTTCGACCCCGAGGCCAAGAAGCCCTCGACAACCTCAAGAAGCTCCCCGACTAGTCCACCAATCCCCGGTGCCACCAAACCCGAGGAGAGACCTTGCTCCTCTACGTCACGCCCACTACCCGTAGTCGCCGCGGTGGTCGTAGTAGAGCGCCGGAAGAAGAGGCACACGTTGCCGCTCAACGCCTTATTTACTTCATCGGTGAAGTACTTTTCCGACACCAAGACTCGATATCGCAGATGCAAAAATCAAGTTGTATGCTATCGCATCGACGCTGAAGAAAACTTAGCCACTACTTCCTCGCGCACACTCGCTGCGTGGTATCCTCATTCCCCTGGGAGATCATCCGTGAACCCCAGAAGCCGCAGAAGAGTGGCGAAGTGGGCTGGGAGCTCATGGGCGAGACGATATCATTCCTCTTTCGCAAGGCAATAAAGTCTCAAGTCTTGGCCGATTTTGTGGCCGAATGGATCGATACACAATTACCCCTACGCCCATCCAAGCCGAAAGTGTTGGACCCTGTACTTCGATGGGTCCATGATGAAGACAAAAGGGTGCCGGTTTGCTTTTCATCTCACCCCTTGGGGTTCACACAAGGTATGCCATCCGGTTGCATTTCCTCGCCCCAACAACGTCGCAGAATACGAGGCGCCGATCAACGGTCTTAGGATCGCGGTTAGCCTCGGGATCCGACGGTTGGAAACCGTGGGGATTCTCAACGGTTATTGACCAAGTCATGAAGGCCTCGCCCGCCACGACCCCAAGATGGAAGCATACCGCCGAGAAGTGCGCAACCGGAGGAAAGGTTCCACGGGCTTGAGCACAAGCACACCTCCAAGGCGTTACAATGAAGCCGCGGACGAACCCGCCAAGGTCGCGGCGACCCGAGGTACCGCTTCCCGAACGTTCTCACCCAAGATCTTAATGAGCCCTCGGTCGCATACACGCCTTGAAATACCCCCTCGGGGCCCCCGGAGACGACTCGTAACAAGCCGCGCCCGGCTATGGCGGCCGACCAAGTCCCCCTCACCGAGAGAGCCTCTATGGGAATACCTATCCCAAGGAGAATTACCCGAGGATAAGACCGAGGTTTCGCCGACCGGCCCGAAGGGCAAAATCCTTTCGCGCTTATTGAGACAAAAAGAACTCTATTAAGAAAGGAGCCTCGAGTATACATGCGATGCATACCCTCGGCGGAAGGCGTAGATTTGCTCAAGACACCCACAAAGGGAGTGTGGCCATCATGCCGCACGAGGACTCTTGTCTCCAAAGTCTTCGCACAAGGCTTCTATCGCCCCGGCGTACGGGGCCGCGAATGAAGTTGTGCGATCCCGCAAGGGATGTCAATTTTACGCACGCAAGACACATCTTCCAAAGACAAGCCCCCCGCCGCACTATACCATACCGACACGCCATTTGCGTATGGGGGTTTCGACATGATCGGCCCCCCGAAAAGGGCACCCGGAGGACACACTCACATCCTAGTCGCCATCGACAAGTTCTCCAAATGGATCGAAGCCCGAGCCGTGGTGAACCCTCGCACGTAGGAAACGGTGAAGTTCTTTACGAACATCATTTCCTCGCTTTGAGTCCCGAACTCCATCATCACAGATAACGGAACCAACTTCGTGGGGAAGAAATTCCCTCGACTTTTTGTGACGACTACGCATCCCGCCGACACCGACACCGTAGCCCACCCAAAGACCAACGGTCAAGTGGAGCGTGCCAATGGCATGATCTTGCAAGGCCTCAAACCAAGGATCTTCAATCGGCTGAACCAAGATGGGAAGAGGTGGTACCAAGAGCTACCGTCGGCTCTATGGAGCCTTCGAACAACAAAAAGCCGAGCCACGGGTTTCACCCCATTCTTTCTAGTCTATGGAGCCGAGGCGATCTTGCCCACGTATTATTGAATATGGGTCCCCAAGGCCGCGAGCCTACACCGAAAGGGGCAACCCGCAGCAAGGCAAGATTCCATCGACCAAGTCGATGAGGCCCGAGATGTCGCGACTTCCGAATCTCGGGCGAGATACCAACAAGCTCTTCGAAGTATCACGCCACAATCAAGCCTCGGGAGTTCCAAGTCAATGACCCCTGCATCAGTCGAAGCAAGATAACAAAGGGCGCCACAAACTCACGCCACATTGGGAAGGGCCGTATTTCATCGCCGAAATACTAAGGCCCTAACCTACAAGTCAAGAACGAGAAGGGTGAAGTCTACTCCAACGCCGAAACATAGAACAAATTTACGCCGCTTCTACCCTTAACCTCGCACTTAAGATTAAACACTTACATTTTTTTTCGCTCAATAAAAGATCTACATCTTTTTATGAAGAGAAACTTTCGCAGATACCTTAAGGGAGTCTTAGTCTCGCCCAAAGACAAGACTAAAACTCCCTCGGGGCTACACGGGGACCCCCTCCTCTTTCTTTTTTTCAAACTTTTTCTTCAAAGAAAAAAGTTCTCCTCACAAGACACCGGATCGATCGCTTGCTGCGAAGGTCGCACACGCATTTATCCTAAGTGAGGTAGCCGATCCAAGCAGATCGCCCCTAGTGACACCCGTCGGACCGCCCCTGGCATCCATGCTCACTATCTCGCGAGCGGAGAAAGCAAGCGACCCTACCACACAATAAACGAGAAATTCGAGAGACGCAACACAATCATAAAACGCACCTCGCCAAGACATAAGGCCTCGGGCAGCACCATTGTTTATGTACATATCCCTTACCCATTTAACTTTTCATACAAGGGGGAGATCGAGGGGCGCCGCGAGCCCGCGTCCACCCATCTTCACGATCGGGTCGAGGCAACATCCGGGCCGAGGCAACATCCTCGGCACGGCATCCCCCCTAGCGACGTCGCCCGGCGGCGCATCCCTGAGACGGCATCCCGCATCTCCGTGTCCGCCCTCATAGCTTGATTCTATGGGGAATACTACTGAGGGCATACCTCGCCTTCAAAGCGGGAGGCCAATCTGCGCCGCAAAGATCGCCCACGGTTATACAACTCCCCGGGTCTTGGCGGCACGGCGCATCCTTCCCGGCGGGCGCCGGCCACGCCCGCTACATCCGAGCCGAGGAAGAAGCCCCCGCGACGCTGCTCGTAACCACGGGTTGCATCGGAAGTGCGAAAGCGAACACCACCATGCACGTCCAACGCACGCCGACCGGGAAGGCATTCGGAGCTCGGGGACCTAAGGAAGCCACCCACCCGCCAGGCGGGTGCGAGCCGAGGGTCCAACCTCTAGGTTGTCCGCCCCAAAGCGACGGATGAAGTCGACAGGCCTCCTCCAGCTCCCGGTATGACTTCGCCTTGTTCCACGACCCAGCGCGGCGTAGCCGAGGTCTCCACGGCCCTCGTCCGGATCTTCTCCGCCTCCCGGCGACAGCACCAAAGCAACGTCGGCAAAACAAAGAGATCAAAGACAAAAGACCTACCAAAGGAAAGAACGTACCTTGGCACTCACCCGGCCCAACATCACACACCGTGCTCATTCACAGCGACTTATGGAGCTGCTCCTTCTCCTTCGAGGGTCTCCCTCTCGACACCAACTCCCCCGATCCAACTGTTCGGGGCGTCGCACATCTCCGCCCGCTTCCTCGCCTCTCCCGGGATCTCCCCCCGCCATTGGCCTCCCTCCAGGGCCCGGAGAGGATCGTCTTCCGGCATCCTCAAAGTCCCGGCTCATCCGAGCCATTGGCCGCCACCTGGCGGCCCTGACCGGCCTGACGAGCTCGGCCTCCCCCAGCCGTCGCCGAGACTCCCTCTCCCGGCAAGAGTAGTAAGCCGACATCTCGCTTTGGGCCTCGATCACTTTACCCGCGCCCGCCCGAGGGCGGTCCGGTCAGACATTCCTCGCGAAGGAGCTCGGACTTCTCGGCGACCGCAGATTCATGGCAAAGACACCACCAATTATGGCACATACATAAAGAAAAATGCAGCGAAAATGGCAGCCAAGACACTCACCGCACGCCCTGGCCGAGACGACCGGCATGGTGTCACCCATCTTCGCAGGGCCGTCGGCGACCCATCGGCGATCCGCTCATGAGTCCTCCACGCCAGACCTCGACGGTCATCGTTCACCACGGCGGCGGGACCCCAGAGCACATCACCCAAGGTCAAGGGGACCACCCCAACGAGTCGGCTCAGGAGGAAGCATTTCATCCACCCACAGCCTCCCTTGCCACTCGGAAACCTGACCCTCCAAGAAAAGTCCGTAGGTCCTTCGCCGTCGACCACGGCACGGACCTCACCAACGCCCGAAGACGACGCTTTGTCGGCGTCACGCAACCCCGGCGCATGGAGCAACGGAAGTCGATTGTACGCCTCATGAGCCCCTGACGCTGGGAGCCGACACAAGTGAAGACCTCCGTGTCTCCGCGCCGTCAAGAGCTCCTCCCGAGAGAACCCTGACGTACGGGGCTTGGCTCCTGGGAGGGCAAACAAGGCCGTGGGACCCTCAAACGGCGCGACCGCCCGGCCCTGGCTGCGGCGTCATGCAGCCCGGCCGAGCTCTCGAAGTCCGATCACCATAGGCCGGGTGGACGACCCCCATCACCACCGTGGGCTTGAACCACCGAGAAATCTCGGCCGTCCGGCCGGGCCCGACCCCTCCCCAGGCTGGGGCTAACACCACGGGGGAGCCCAACGTGGGACAACGTCTTCAGGAGAGACAACCCCGAGCTCAAAGGCCCCGGGCCGAGGCTTGCGACTAGCCTTCGGGGCCTTCTTGGGATGCAAGGATGAGTGGGGCCCCCCTTTCCCCCCAAGTCAAGAACGCTGTCAAAAGAAGCCAAAAATACCAGAAAGGAGGCTAATCAAAAACACGAAGGGGACTCACGAGGCCCGAGGGATCGCCCAGGTGTGGCCGAGGCACACGGAAGACTACGACACTGGCATCGCGACTTGACGCACGGCCGCCCCCCACCTGTTTCCGACGCGCGGAGCCGGGCAGGAAGGGGCGTCACCGGGTTTTTCACCTCGAGCGCCCCGCGACGCCCAGAGTCGCTGGCCCTTCACGCCGAGCCCTCACCTTGCAGCGTCAAGGCGCCCACATCTGGGAAACCCTCGAGCCGCCACCGATCCCCGGCCCTACCGGGAGGAAGCCTTGGGCGCACGAGTCCCGGCGGCCTCCGACGTCTCGGGCTCGCACGTAGCGAAGCCCGAGTGGGTGGTCGGCAACCCTGCAAGGCTGGGCCTATACTCGAGCCGCCACATCTGTCATCCGACGAGTTCACGACGAACTTCGTCCTCCTCATCCTCGTCCTCCCTAAGTGGTCGAGGTATCGCGATTGGCCCCGCCTCGCTTGCCCTCGGCCCCGGTTTAGCGCGGCCACGCTTCTTCTTCTTCTTCTTCTCCTCCTCCTTCAGCGCCCGCGCCTCTCGCTGCTCCGAGCACGGTTTGCGCCCGCCGGCATCTAGATCGGGCACAGCGGAGGAGAGAGTCGTGATAGTTCAAACGACCCCCCGCAAGAAGATTTGAATAAGAACCGCGGTGGTAGCCACGCTGTAACAACAAGACAATGCAAGAACGCCGAAGCCAAAAAGCGCGCTACCAAGAGAGATGTACCCACGGGCGGGGCGCATAGGGATCTCGAATCTAGGGCGGGGTATTGGACCCCAATGCCCCCTCACCCTCTTGGTCAGCCATCGGTGGAAAGCGAAGGGATGACATCCGAGACTCCTCAAGACCAGCAGCCGAGGAGGTCATCGACTCATGAGCAAAGGGCGAGCCATCAATGGCAACACCGACGCCGATGAAAAGCGCAACTACCACGGCCTGCGCGTTCACACCCCCATCTCCGAGTCGCAGGATCGTCCGCTTCAGCCCTCCAACCGGGATGATCCGCCGAGGGGGACCCTGTTCCACTTATTCGGACGCCGCTTTAAGACGCGCCGGTGTATGGGAAGCGCTGCTCCCATCATTGCGAGGTAGAACCACCGATCCTCGCCACCCCCTTATTAGAAGAGGTAAGCTTGAAAGGATGTACCCATCGGCCGGTTCGGCCTTGTTCGCTCCGATCGGACTTGCGGCGCGCAACCACCAACAACGCAACGCCCCGCGTGTGCCCCTCCCTTCACCACCGAGGCAAGTGGTGAGATCTCGCCTTGAAGAACCACGCCAAAAGGTCCCAATGCGGCTCGATCCCTCTGAATCCTCACAGGGTAACAAAGATAGCCGCCGAGAGATCGAAGTTCGGGGCGGATATGGTGGAGCTCGACGTCATAATGATGAAGAATCGCCGAATAAACCGCCCGCCGGCATCCCGAACCCGTGCGGTGAAGATCCATCGGACTCACCACATATCCATCGGGAGGGGAGGGCTCCTCCTCCCACGCGGCGCAATCCAATCCGCCGCGCCGGCATTGGGTTGGCAAGGGCGAAGAAGCCCTTCCCGACAAGGCGCTCGAAGTTTTCCCTCCGTCGCCGTTTTCCGACCACTGCTCGGCATCGAAAGCACCTCCTCGTGTTGTCGCCGCCACCGTGATTGCGCCATGGACGAACGGGAGGATGAGGAACAAGAACCACCGGCAACACCGCTCACACGAGCACAAGGCAAGTGGATTTCTCCCTTAACCTCTCCCGTCTTTCTTTCTTTCTTTTCTCCTAATTGCCAAAAAGAAGGCAAGAAGGCGATGGCAAGAACAAAGGAGCAACTATCCGTCAACGCCGCCCGACGCCCCCATATTTAGGGAAGGAAGGCAAACCGCCGGCCGCGTGACGAACCGACTCGGAATGAACGCCCATGATGAAACAGAACCGGCCATCCAACGGTCACCGCTGCGGAGCCGCCAGCATTATTAATGCCCTTGACGGTGCTCTCGACACGCCCGACAAGAAGCCACGCAGGCCACGTCCCATCGGATCGAACCAGCACGTCACCTCGGGCGCGAGGAGACGCCTCGTCTCCCCGCCGTGTAAACCGTCCCGCCGCTTCATATCCGCCAGCGCCCGACCTAGAGCAAAGTCGGGCCCGATGACCGGTTCTCACCTCCGGCGGGAACCAACGAGCCGTCATGCGCGACGCCAACGCACCCTACGATCCGAGGTTGCCGATGTCACCCACATGGGTTTCTGCTCGCCGCCTGATATTAACCCGAACCAGGGGCCGAGGATGGAAATGCACAACCGCATACCCTGGCCCCTCCGGCCCGGATTTCCCGAACGCGTGTTTAAGACCCGCGGTGCTGCTTATAGAGATGTCCCATCCGTGGGAGCCTCAGCCCCTGGGGTTGACCCGTCAAACCCCCGGATCTCTAAGCGGTCCGAGGGTTCTCATGGGGTGAATCCTAGATCACATAGCCGACCCTTGCTCGCCTGGGCGCGAGGGCACCTGCACCCCAACTTGAACCCGACCGCAACGCTCAAACGGAGCGCACCATGGTCGGCTTTGTGGCACCGGGTGTGTCCTCCCTCCTCCTCCCTTTCAGAGGGCGCACAGAGGAGCGTATAATCAAAGTCGAGGAAGCCTCGGGCCGACCTTTGCACACGCCGCCTCGGGCTGCCCACGCAAAAACAAACGTCGACTCCGTACAAACAAGCGCGCGCACTTAAGAGCTGCTTCGCCTTGCCATGCGTCAGTATAAAGACCCTCGAAGGAATCCGTCATTCCATTCGAGGCCTCGGGGGGGTTACACCCCGCGGAGTGCGCTCCGCCGCACCCATTGTAGAGACGAACCACCCCGAGAAAAACAAGGCGACGGAACGGCACAACCCCCTCGGGCGAGTCCACACTCGCCGGGGCTCGGCTACTGTCGGGGACCCAAATATTGGACCCCGTGACATTCTCATATAACGAAATCGCGTCGGCCCGTCCTAGCCCGAAAACCCTTCGCTTGCTATCATCCCGCTTTAGAAGGACGGCCCAGCCAGACGGTGGACGGACCAAAGAGCCACGACGCCCTACGTGAAGACGGAGTCGGCCCACGCACGGCCCACCGAGTCACCGCGCGGCAAAAGCTCGCTACGCTCACGAGGACAAGGTCGGGACCTTTACAAGACGACGAACCATGGCGCCCCACGTCATCATCGGCCAACCTAAGGCTCCGGATTCAACCCCAAATCTCCGTCTCCCCGCCCGAGGGTGGTTTAGCTCACCGGCCTCGGATGAGAGACCTCGCCTCGCCCGCGAGGGTGGCCTAGCTCACCACCCTCGGCGCAAAAACCCGCCTCGCCCCGAGGGAGACCCGGCTCTCCATCCTCGAGCGAGGTGGCTCAATACACCACCCGGGTCATAGACCCCGGGCGTGGGAGGTTCCGCCTCAAGGAAGGAACAAACATTTACGCGGTTACACGGCGACAGGCGCCAGGGCCATCGACAGGCCCGATACCGACCGACGGATCACTTCCCAATCCGACCGATGGGACACAAGGGTTGACCGGTGGCGTACATTCTGCCGCCAAAGACGGAAACCAGACGACACGGTTCATTCCCCAGCAGCATCGTCAAGACGCCACGACGGGCCGGACCACTGGGCTTATGACACACGCCCCGCCTTTCCCGGGACCGCCCTCGCCATGCGGGTTGTGAGGGACGCCTCACACGGATCCCCGGGCGCAGGAAACGCAGACGTCCGCCATCTGGATTAGACGCGTGTCTTCATCAAACAACGCCTTAAAAGCGGTAGGCTGACACGTGCGCGATGCAACGAGCATAGCTCGGGAATTAGCCACCTAGGCATCCACATATGTAAACATTACTTCCCTCTTCCTCTATAAAAGGGGAGTAATGCCCCATTAGCAGGGATCCCGCACGGACGAAGCATAACCACCACCACCACCACGATCGTGGGGCTTGAGACCGGCCAGCCTCCCTCTCATCGCTTGTAACCCCTACTACAAGCTCACCTTGAGCGAGGTAACACAAAGCAGACACCACCCGGGCGGACGTAGGGCCCCGCTTGGTCTAACTGTGATAAACTCACGTGGTTCGTGTCCATCTTGCGCCACGCCATAGGAGGAGGGGGCAACACTGGCCTATAAATTTCTTTATTGCCGGCACCCGAGGCACCCCTGCCTCTAACGCCGACACTATGGAAACC